>VNJY01005170.1:0-65293 GCA_008042715.1 Drosophila bocki | reverse complement strand
TTGCAGGGTATTATAATTTCAGTCAGAAGTTTGCAACGCAGTGAAGGAGACGTTTCCGACCCTATAAAGTGTATATATTCTTGATCAGCATCAACAGCCGAGTCGATCTAGCCATGTCCGTCTGTCCGTCTGTCCGTCTGTCCATCTGTCCGTCTGTCTGTTTCTACGCAAACTAGTCCCTCAGTTTTAAAGCTATCTGACTGAAACTTTGCATATAGTCTTCTATATACTCTCACTGCTATATATGTCGGAACGGGCCGGATCGGGCGACTATATCATATAGCTGCCATACAAATGTTCGATAAATTTGTAGAAAAAAAATTATAACTTTGCTGTTTTTCAATATTTTTGCACAATTTTTTTAGATATGGCCATTCTATATTATATCTGAATTTTGGTAAAAATTTTATGAAAATCGGACGACTATATGATATAGCTGCCATAGAAGCGATCGGGAAATGAATAGGAAAAAAATTATAGCTTCGTTGTTTTTCAACGTAGTTTTATCTACTCTGAGATATAGGTTTTTTTTATTGTTCTAGAATTTTGGTATAAATTTCAAAAAAATCGGACAAATATATCATATAGCTGCCATAGAAGCGATCGGTATATGCATAAAATATGTAAAGCTGGGAATGTAAAACTGTAAACATAATAAGTATAGGTAAACTGTAATGAAACTCTGTTTTGTGAGTGTTTTCAATATTTAAATCTATAATATAAACATCAAAACCAATCTGCAAGGGTATACAAACTTCGGCGTGCCGAAGTTAGCTTCCTTTCTTGTTTTTTTATTGAATTTGAATTGAGGTCGTACTCAAAGCAAAATGCCTCTGTGTTAAAAGTTGTTATCAAAACAAAACATGTCGTTTTTCATTTGAGTATTTCAAATTATGTTTTAGAATATGCTAGATTCTGTCAATGTTGATCAATTGCAACACTTCTTAATATGACTATATTTAAAAGAAAGATTTTAGAGAAGTTTAAATGTTTTATAATGAAAACATTATTGTATACTAAATAATATTTGAAAATTTATTTTAATTAAAATACTCAACATAAAAATAAACACTAAACATACAAATAAACTTACTTTACTCATATCTAACAAAATGGTTCCATTTA
This sequence comes from Drosophila bocki, assembly GCA_008042715.1. Lineage (NCBI taxonomy): Eukaryota > Metazoa > Arthropoda > Insecta > Diptera > Drosophilidae > Drosophila > Drosophila bocki. The sequence goes on along the minus strand of VNJY01005170.1, from coordinate 64,168 downwards.
AAATATACCCACCAGATGGTAATTCAAATTTTTAAACGATCTATTAAAAAGTGAAATCATTTGGATAATTTCCAATTTTTTAACTAGTCCCCCAAGTTTTGAATTTTTCAGTAATAATGATTTGAGCAGTAGCAAAATACCCGTTTTCCTGGCTTCCAATTTTACAAATATAAAGCGGCGTTACCTCCATAGACTTGTCCTAATGCAATATAATTTTTTTGGGACTCCGGAGATTCCTATACATTGCCCAAGTTTACATACTTTATTTCTAAGATATTTTTTATTTTAAAGGCCCAATATCTTAGGAATATTGTGTTTAAGTTTTACAACGATCATAGCAAAATTGACAAAGCTATGCTGAGTTTATTGGAGGTCGTTTGGTGTTCACGAAGTATCACAAAATTTAAAGCGCTCTCCTGATAAATGCCATTTTGAAAATTGGTGTACACGATAACTCAAAGTCTACTCAACCAATCGGTTTGAAATTTTAAACATATCTTCTTTAATTAACTCTACAGGTACCTCACATCGAGCCTTTTTTAATTTTAAACTTTATTAAATTATTTATTTAGGAAATTAAACTAATATTTTAGTAAAAAAATCGGGGTTTTGTCTTCCAATTTTAACTACAAATCAGAAATACATTTTAAAAATAAAAAAACGCCACGTGGCTTTTTATTTATTATTCTTTAACTAATGCATAATAGTTTTTTCATATCGGATGATATTGTGGACAGTTAGGATGTACACCGAAAACTACCTTTTTTTTAAGGGGAGAGTCCCCATTACTCCTAGACCTCTAAATATTTTTTTAAACAAAAACTAAAAAAGAAATTGTTTAAATGTTGTGGAATTATATGGTTTTTAATTTATTAAGCTGGCTTTAGTCGTTTCGCCACAACTTTTTGTTGAAATGTGGCTGTTTTGCACCGAATTAACCTTATGGGGAAATATACATACATTTTTTGGATCTCTGAACGCTCTTTTCTGCGTCCGTTTGCGATCATGTTGCGGGACTTCAGTCAAACAAAAAAAGGCAAATTTAAATTGTTTCTAAGTGTGGGACATGTTAACACAAAATACTTGTAATGTTGTCTAATAATTTAAAAATATGACAATTATCTGTTACGATTTGTGATTTTAGATTAATACTTTTATTTTATTACAAGAAATTCAAAACATACAAATTTTAACTATTATTTCCTAGTTTAATATACTTACTTGACATATCGTGAAATCTTATAAAGACTGTAGAAAGGGCATTCCTATCTCGCTGGATAAAACAGCGATTTCCGCCCCTTATTTCTTATCTGCAGGTGGCGATATAAATGCTAACGAACACAAGCCACTTTGACGAAATGAAGTCGGTACACAATTGCAATACTAAGAAAAGTTTTAATGAAAGTCAGCGTGGTATAGTATGTTTTGTAATCTTTGGACTTTTTGCTTAAGTTAAATGAAAATAGGAAAACAAAAGAACCTTGTTCTGAACTAGTCGGCATGCAGGTGCTGCTGCCGACGCTTGGCGCGGCCCCGTCCAAGTTTTTTGGCCCGCAACTTGGCCATGTGCGACATAACCATGTAGCTACCGGGCAGAATGAGCAGCAGAAGGTATATTTTCAGGAAGAGCACCATGTCGAAGGTGATGTTCCAAGTGTTGGGCATTTCCACGGTGAAGCGCTTTGTCTCATCGATGTAGGGAATATTTCGCAGTATAATGATGCCCTCGCAGAGGATACCCATGGGGTACAGCGGGATCCATATCGTGTAGCGCAGCCAGGTGAGCAGGCCCACCTCACGGCCCAGCAGCTGGGCCAGATAGAAAGGATAGCTGGCGGGGCAAACAGGAATATATCGAGATTGCACAAATGTCCCTTTTAGTCTTAGAGGCACAACTAACTCACCGCACCAGCTCCACTAGGGACCAGATGACGAAAACATAGAATACCACGGGCTTGGCGTGCATGCGTGGCTCCATGTCGATCATCAGGAACAGAATAAAGTTGCGCCCGGACACCTGGAAGAATGGCACTACCGGGCTGCCTTTGGTGTAGCCGAAGAGCGGGTGCATCACCTCCAGATACTGCAGCAACTGGACGAACTTAAATGCATTCCCCACATTGGCGTACATTTTGCCGATGCTCTCGGCGCCATCGCGATAGTAGAGTACGCCCATGACCGCCACCATGTATAGGTAGCCCACGAACATGGCCAGGTTGTAGAAAATCATGTAGACCTTCTTCGTTTTCTCTGCAACGGAACACAATTTCTCAATTAGGCTTCGCTTCTGCATATCGACATCGTTGCCCCGGCTAACCCTTGATGTAGCCGAGCTCTCGCTTCTGCAGCTCGGCGTACTCCTTCTCGTAGTCCTCGCGCACGTCGCGCGGCTTCTCCTCCAGCTCTGCATCGTCCTCCGTTCGCCAGCGGTCAAAGTCTATCTTCAGCCAGTGGGGCTTCTGGGGGGTGGCCACCAGACGCGGCCACCAGGCGGGCTCCAGTTTCCGGATTTGCAGCTCGATCTTGTTGTCGCTGACAACGAAGCCCGCCGTCTCGTCGTCAATCAGGGAGTAGAAGTGGAGTTGAAACTTGTATGCATTCACCCCGCGGGCTCCGTAGCCGTTGGCACTGAAGTTCACTGAAACCGGCGAAAAGTCCGCGATAGCGCCCTGAGAAAACGCTCGGAGCATTAGTATTGATTTTTCGCAGTCCCCAGTCAGGCCGGAGCGGCAAACACACACACCTTGGCATCTTTGAGGTCGACTTTGAGCAGCAGGGTCTGTTTGGTCTGTGACCAGTAGACGAATGGGCTGAGGTTGGTCATTTTAACGGCCAAAAGTCAAAACACATCTCCTGATAATAACTAGAGCTAACTAAATCGGCGGCAGTAATATATGGGACAGTGTTGCCAGAATTGCATGGACTAAAATAGCTAAATTTAAAGAAAAAAAACATGCTAGAAATAGCTAAAAAAAATTCAAACGGATGACCCCTGAGGTCAAAAAATGTTACTGATTTATTGGTATTTTCCCATTTTAGGAAATGAATTTTCTCAAAACACAACCGAATTGCTTCAATATTTTCCTTATTGGAGTATTTCAATGCCTTGAAATCGGCCAAGCTAGATTTCTAGCTAATAGCATTTCAGCAATAAAATAGCTAAAATGTCAGCGCTGATTAGTAACTGACTTTTTGTTGTGTTTATGCAAACAGTGTGGCCAGGCTTAGCAGTTAACTTAATGTGTCAAATGTAACAAACTATGTCAAATGTAGCAATGGGGTAGAAGGTATGTAAAACGTGTCGAATTCCGAATCGGTTATGTAAAAAGTCCACACCTGATATTCGAACCACATCTGATACTACAACCTTTGGCTGGCAGAAATTTTGTTTGCTGTTATAAGCTGAATGATGCGGCACTTTACAGCAGTCAGCTCTGCGAGGCGCGGATTTCAAAAACTGGAAAGGATGTGTGAAATATTACAATTGTTATACGGTAGAGCGAATTTGCAAATATATATTAATAATTAAAACCCCAGGGGAAGCCAACAAAATTTATTGAAGATATTGCTTCAGTATTGCTTGTACGCCATTCAAGTGTAAAATCTGAATTTTCTTACAAAAAGCAGTATTATTTAACCATTTTCAAAATAAATGATTGAGCTTAAATAGACATTTAATTTTTTGGGACTTGATGATACATTTAACGAAAATTACCAATTCGTTTTTTTCTTGCTTCGGCTTACTATTTTGTCACACGTCTCGGTCATTTTGATTTATGAGTCGCCACCGCAAAAGTCGGAAGTTGTCAGAGCAAAAACCAAACAGAAACTAGAAAACCCCTCGACCCTGACACGAGTCTTCGCGCTGTGTATCCTTCTGCCGCGCGAAGGACCCGCCAGACATGGCAGCGCTGCCGTTGTCCCTTCGGCTTGCTTCCCTTCCGGGGGCGTTGCTAAAACAAGAGGCGACAACTTGTCAGGCTGGTTTAGTGTCATTGGATTTTGTATTTACGAACTGGAGCAGCGACAGTGGAGCATACGTGTGTCAGCAGGATGAGGGATAGACTAGAGAAATTGCAATCGCTAATCCCAATGAGTATTTTCTGTATTATCTCTTTCGCAGCCATCACCAGCACAATTTCATATCACTTTGCACCCAGACATCGGCACAGAATCGGCGGGAAGCGGTGGAAATGTTGCGCTTCCTCAAGAATCGTTAGCCCCGGCGTCTGTCCAGGCTCCGACATCGAACCGCCCATCTCTCTATATGTGTATATGCTTAGCTGTATCCGTATCCGTATCTGTATCTTCGTGTCAAGGTAAGTCCACTTATGCTTCCCATGTCTCCAGCATTGAAACACCGTTAGAGTTGCAAAGTTCTCAGGCGCCCCGGTTAGCTTGGACTTCCCTGTCTCGGCCATAATCTCGATTCACTGCCAGGAGTCACTGTTGCATTATTCAGAGTGCAATTTTGTAGCCGGCGAATACGAACAACGACCCTCCGATGGCAGTGACCCAAAAAGGTATCCCAGGCTCCTTAATTATGCATGTCCTGACTGTGCCCTTTGGCTGTGCCAGTGTGGGTGCATGTGTGGGTGGGAAGGTCAACCTCCTCAATAAACAGATGTTTCGGCTTGTCAGTCCCTTGTAGCGTATGCGTGCTTTGTGCTCGCCGTTGTAACGCTCCCGCACTTCCTCGGTTTGATTGTCCCTAATCACCGTTAATGACATCGCTACAGGCTTACATAACTGACATATTCAACCCGTGCATACTTACTTACATATGTGTATGTGGGCATATATATCAAGATAAATAAAAGTGCGGCTGCTGACATTTCTCCTCCCCGCTCCACCTTGTTTGTTGTCCGTTTCCATATGTATTTGCTGCCGGCGCCCAAACAAAACGCAGCAAATGGTTAAGGTCAAGCTAGGCGTGAGTCGAGTGAGCGAGCAGGAGCCGAAGGACATCGAGTGGAGCGGGCCAGGCCAGGAGCCATAAAATAACCACAAATATGAGTACACTGCTCGCCTTTATTTTGGTTAGAGCTTTTTCTATCAGGATTATGATATACAAAATTAAAATTATTTGTATTCAAAAAATATCAATCAAGGGACTATATAATACATAATTTTTGTTAATCTTTAAATAACCAAAGGAGAATATCATAAAAAAAAACTTTTTTAAAAACTCTTAGCTACTAGGAAAGCCTTAGATTTGTGGATTTCCTTCGAAATAAGACTTACAATAGCGACATCAAGGCCCTAAAGCAACCAAAACAAGGCCCAAAGGACAAACTGGTGCAAAAGTGGCCTACGTTTAAATAGGTCGAGGCGAAATCTTGGCTTTGCATAGCGGTGTAAACTATTTGATCATAAGTCCTATAATAGGGATAGGTAAATATGCGAGAGTGAAGAGAGTAAAGGAAAACAATGAGATAGAGCGCTCTGTAACATTAGTCTGGATTGTGTTTTAAGCTCACAACAGGACAAGGTTATTTTGAACATGTCTTAATAGTTTAAACAAAAATTCTACCTCTATTATGGACATTCCACTAAATATCTAGGTTGACATGGAAATATTATTGATCTAAATCAGGCGTGGACACGAGCAATGATGGAAAGAGGAACAGCGGAGCCATACAGATTAAAAACTCGTCTATCGTAACAGTCATGAACCAGAAAGTGTGTAAAGCGAACGATCTTCTGTGTCCTCAAAACGCATGTGATTTGTGGTTTCAGCCTAGATTGCTCCTCTCTGATGCCAAACTTCAAAGTCATTCTTTATAAAGAGGTCCATCCTGCCGAGCGACGAGGGTCTTGGACGTCTTGTTATCGTCTCCTAAAAACATAACAGAAAGAGCCGCGGGAGCTAAAAGAGCCACTTCGGATCTAAAGGACTAAATGCCTTGTACAGTATCCCGGCCTAACCCCTAAGGGTCACGTAATCTATCGAAATTGGTGCCACTCTGTCCAAACTGAATCTTGCAGGACCTCAGACAAACCGGAAATTTAGCAAGCAATCTGAAAAGCTTGGCGAGTCTTCAAACAAGCCATCAATAAGTTCATGTTCCGATGCAAGGACACTTTAATGATTTCTCAATCGCTGCCTTTGGAAAGTACCATATATTGGAAACTGATTTGCTAACTATAAATACACCTTTTAATAAACACCTTACCACCATAAAATGCAATATCGTAGAAGTCTTATTTTTGCAATACTTTATTAACGTCACGACGCCATGAACTAAAAAAAAATTCTAGAAACAGTTGACCACATAATTTGAAATTGTACAGATATAAGGCTTGCCACCAACTATTTACATTCCAACAAGTTTTGCCAGATCCCGAGTAACTTGATTTTTCGGTATTTTGCGCTTGACTGGTTGTTCGGTGATGAGCACCTCGGTGGTGGCCAGCAGGGAGGCTATTCCCGCCGCAACGCCTACGGCGGCTTGCAGCACGTTTGTGGGATCGACAATCCCGCGGGCAGCAAGATCGCAGAAATCCCCATTGGCCGCATCAAACCCAAAGGTTCCACTTCCGGCGAGCACTCTCCGGACAACTTCGTCGGGATCCGCCCCCGCGTTGAGGGCAATCGTGTAGCAGGGCAAGCGCAGCGCGTCCCTTACGATATCCCTGCCCATCTGATGCTCCGGCACTTCCGCCGCGGGCAGCTTTTGAAGGGCGGGAATGCAGCGAAGGTAGGCGCAACCGCCACCGGGAACAACGCCATCACGTATGGCCCCTCGAACTGCGAGCAGGGCGTTCTTAAAGCGATCCTTCCGCTCAGTTACTTCCAGCTCAGAGCTGCCGCCCACATAGATGGTGGCCAGATGGCCCTGCAGGCGGCCCAAACGCGTGTTTAGCTGGTTGAGTTCTTGGTCTGTGACGGCCTCCTCGATTAGCTCACGGATGTGCTCGATCCGGCCCTCCACATCTTCCTCTTTGGCGTTGATCGGCTCCAGAATGTGCGTTTTCTTTGCATCTACGATCGCGGAGACAACCTCCCCCAGGTCCTCTTCTGTGAGCTTTGCCAACCAGGTGGCGTCCTCCAGCAGATTGGCACCCATCGCCACGGCCAGATCTCGCATCTGCTCTCGCTGCTCCTCGCCGAACCCGGGGGCCTTGACGGCATACACCTGAACACGACCCTGCAGGAGGTTGAGGACCAGAACCCTCAGCACCTCGCTGGCGAAGTGCGGGGCTATAATCACGAGAGGCTGTTGCCTAACCTTGGCCATCTCCAAGGCTGGCAGAATCTGGCTAACTTTATCTATCTTGGCCAACGTGAGCAACAGTAGGCAGTTGCCCAGTTCAAGGGTATCGCCATTAGCCGACATTGCAAAGAAGGGGGAGCAGTATCCGGTGGGCAGACACACGCCCTCCTGAATCTTAACCTCGTCTGTGTTGCCGTGCGACTCCTTCAGAAGGATGACTCCGTCCTCGCCTAGCTCCAGGATCGTATCGCCAATCAGCTCGGCCTGGCGCTCGTTCCCATTCAAAGCCATCTTAGCCACGGCCTCCACCTGCCCGATGTTCACCACCGACTCGGACATCTCGCTCAAGGCCTCGCACACCACCTGAGATCCCTCCAGAATGCCCTCGCGCAGCAGCTGGACGTTGACTTGACCAGCGCGGGTCGCCTGAATGCCCTGGCAGACCATGCCGCGGGCCAGAATCGTGGCCAGGGTCGTGCCGTTGCCCACCTCATTATTGGTATCGTTGGTCGCCTGACGAAGCAGCTGGGCGCCCAGGTTCCAGCGTCGGTCCTTCAGCTGCACATTGTTCGCAACTGTGACGCCGTCCTTGGTGATCCGCGGAGAGATCAGTAGCTGCTCAATGAGCACGTTCCTGCCCCTCGGTCCCAGGGTGGTGGCCATAGCATTTGCCATAATATTCACACCCCGCAGGAGCAGGCTGCGGGCCTCCCTTCCGAACCTAACGTCCTTCGCGTAGTTGCGCCCACTGATGCACCGATTCAGGATCATGCGACTAAGCATCCTGAACATAATTCTCAATTCCACTGTGTTGGGTCATCAATTTTGAGAATGTTCCAAATAGATTAAAAATTAAAATGACCTTTTGATCAGTAAGTACGCTTTGTAGGTAATTTCCTAGCAGGTTTGGAAACAGAAACAGAAAATGTGACTAGCTTATATGATATAATGTTGTTTTTTTTTTTTGGAAATTTTACATAAAAATTATGATAAATAACCCTTTATTTTTATAAAAACACGAAGGGTATTGAAAAGTCGTGCCAGTCATTTTCATGCTTTATTATGTTACAACTTGTTTTCCTTTTCGTCATTTTATTTTAACAACAAATATTACATCTGCGCCATGTTTCCTGCTTGTTTTTCGACTTTCGTTTATTAAATGTGGCGTGCACGTGTTGGTAAACTTACACACACACACACACCGCACAGACAGGACTCTCGTCGAGTCGCACACCAGACACGACAGTCGCCACTCACACACAGACGCGCTCCAGGCAGACAATGTGATTCCGACATTAATATTAACGTTAAAGGAGCAACAACAAAACGCTCATCAAACATGCGGCGTTTAGTACGCAAGCACACACTCACACACACTAACTGGTTGTGTGTGTGCGAGAGCGAGCGAGAGCGCTGTCGCCCATTTCCTTTTGTCGTTCGCCTCTTTCCGGTGCGTTGAAAGTTTCGCCGCTCGTTTTTCGTTTGCGGCTTGTTTTCCTTTTTTTGGCCCTTCAGTTGGCAGCGAGCATTTCCTTAAGGCAAACGCGGCTCTGATTTGCCCTCCGCGAGTGTTCCGCGTGCGCCAGGACTTCGATTTGACTTAGATACCCCGCGGGCTTCACTCGAAAAATCGCCTAACGCCTTCCAGCGTCGATCATGGCTCTGGTGGCCCACAGGATGATGCTGCCGGCGCGGCACCGTCGCAGCACCCAGCAAGTGGCCCGCAACAAGGTGGGCGTGCTGCTGGTGCCCAGCGTGGCGGACTACTACGGCGGCGATGTGGTCCCGCCCACGCCCGCGGTCTCGCAGCTAAACCTGCAGCCGGATCCGCCGGAACCAGCCGTAGATGGCAGCGGCAGTGGAAAAGTGAGTGCAACAAGTCGGTGCAACGTTCAGATTCAGTGTGCAAAAGCGTGGAAAATGGAAAGTGGAAAACGGGAATTTCTATTGGGAGGCAGCCGCGCCCGCCCATTTCCTGGCTGGCTGTCTGACTTTCCTCCGACTGGCGCCAACTTTATGCCGCTAAGTTTTGTTGTTCTTGGTCATGGTTGGGATTAGGAATGTTGGTTTTCTATATTATGTATACGACGCGTGTCTGTGACGAATATTTAAGTGAGTGAGTGACTGTCAAATACGAATTTAAATACGCAACCGCGTGGAGAATTCGACTAAGAAGTTTTTGAAAAAAATTTCTTTAGTTTACTGCAAAATGAAAATATAACTTTTTAGTATAAACATAGAAACGGTTTATTTTTGTGCCCTTTTCACAAGAATAGCTCAGATTTCCCTCGTTAACTGAGATAGAACTATCGAATCAATAAAACAAAATATTAAGTAAATATTGCAAATTACAAATGAACTTAAACAATCGTTCCAAAAAATTATGTGACAAGTAATGATTGATTTAATTGATAGGGTATACAAACCTCGGCTTTTTAGCACGCTTTCTAGTTTTATTTAAATGTAAATAGTCACAATTGGTTAACCAAAATGTTGGTTCACTAACTAAGTTACTTCCTGCTGACTAAATAAATACAAATTTGAAAAAATAGTCAGATAGTCTGTCAATTTTTTAGACAATTGAAAAACAAATATTTTAAGCTGAGTAAAAATTTAAATTTGAATAGGGAACAAGCCATTATTCTACCATAATTTTAGCCTTGATCCAAGAGATAAGCTTTTGGTTGTTTACACGTGTTTATAAACTTCCATTACTTTTGTTCCGGTATCCACCCACGTAATTTCGGAAAAGCAATTAAAGTAAATTGAACCAACTCCAGGATTTGATTAATAGAAAGCTAAGTGACGAGCTGGGCTAAATATAAGTATAGACGGTTCATCACGCCCCTCTACCTGACCGCAGACCGCAAATGGAATTTTTAATTCCTGCCCGGCATTGGTGTTGGCCATAATTGAATAGGACTGGTTATTGGGCTGGCTTTGTTTTCGTTCTCGGACCGAGTGACACCTTTCATTATTCCGGTGTTACGATGCGTGACGAACTGGACGCTGACCGGTGGCGGGCAGAAGCTCATAATTTATTAATTGCATCGGTTGAATGAGGGTGGCGGTGCTGACACCGCTTACACCAATCAATAAGTCCTAATGCACAGCCTTGACATGGTATTAATAGAAGGGAGTCAAATTAGCACATTTCGAGTTGGTTATTTTTACGGATATTGCAGAAAGCACTGATAGTTCCTTCCATACTAATGATAATCTGTTGTGAAAATAAGCAAAACAACACACTGAAGAAATAGCTGAGGAGCGTGGTCTTGGTTTTTTTTTATTAGGTACATATGTACATTTCATATTGGTAATAAATAAATGAATTATATTTTCTGATGTGGGGAATATATGTAGATTATCAAAATAAAATAGAGCAAAGGAAACTCACCATAATGAAGGCATGAACCAAGAAAGCTTTTGCCGTCAGCTTTCACTGGCCATCGTAGACTGCCTGCAATAACAGCTTTCAAAAAAAGCCCGACTTTTCCGATTAAAAGAAAACTTAAAGCTATGTATGAACATGGTTTCGTTTCATTTTCCGAATGTAAAGTTTACCCCTTTGCTACACAGACATCTCAAACTTTGACTGGCACTGCTGGCCAACTTGTTGACGCGTTCTCGGCTTGTTTATGTTTTCTACCGTTTTGTTTATATATCTTTGCACGTTTTCATTGAATATTGATATTGATACGCAAGACAAATGACTGGCCTGGGGGATATAATACTTTTTTTCAGTTTCTTGCCGGCAATCAGCCGTCTTGCTTGGAGTTCTCTGGGATCTTAGGGAAAGCAATGCTATCGGGCACCGATTTTGTGACTGCCGCCTATGTTGAAATCGGCAACGGTAGTCAGGTTCACCGAACGACCATGGATCCTATACAGGCCAACACGACTGGGGGGCAGGTGAATGATATTATTAAGCAGGCAGCCAAGGAGTATGAGATGGCTAAACTGCAGCGATTTTTGGGAAGAAGAGAAAAAGATCTCAAGCGGTATTAAAACAAAGTCACGTTAATATACAAAAACTAGAAACGACTGAGTAGACTCTGATAAATGTGCCTTAGGTACATAATAAAATAAAAGCATTAATCCTCGATTAGTTGGCAAGCATAACGTTATTTTTGGTTTCATTGAAATTCCCTCAAAAATGTTTGCAGTATATTCGATCGGTCATGTGGCTGCTTACGAGGAAGTAGATGGCCGCCAGCAGGATCCATCGCTTCATCAGACTCCTGAGCAGCGCTGTGAATGGGAAATGAAATCCATAATCCTTTTGGCCCAAAAGGAGCACGAGGACCGGATTCGCAATCAAGTTATAGCTGCGATGAAGCAGCGCGCGGACCAAGAATTAGTCAAGCGTCGAGATATAAATCCCTTCCCCCACAATTTGATCAGGGAACCAATGGTCGACGATGAGGAGGTCAAGGCACTGCTGGACTTGGCCGCTTCGTTGGAAAACAATAGCGAAAATGACGAAGACAACGAGGCTTTTTAACTGCACCAATTATATAGAGTGCATACGTGGACTGAATTAAAAGAGATCAAACTATGATCAAACTATTCACTGGAATAAACAACGGAAAGACTTAAATGCAACCAACTCTGAGCATATGCGGTGTTTACTAGATTTGTAAGCTTTCTTAAGCCTTAATTTCTAAAATTTATCCATACTTTAGTTTATTATTGGCAATTAATATGGATATATTAGATCAATTGTAATGTATAGAAGTTTCTGCTTGATGACTATTTTAAGAAACTGAAAGTGACACCCCAATAGGAGTTTGTAAACCTTTCACTTTGTCTTGTCTTTGTATCCCTCAGTACATAATATTCGACTATTCCGACTCACTCGCATAAGTATGCTACAATTCTTCCAGGTTTCTTTTAATGGCAGGCAGTCAAGTTCTAAATGCAACATTACTCCGTAAGGAAATATTTTCAAGCTAAATTATACACTGGTAAATCAAAAGTACGCAGATAGGCTACTTTTGAGAAATTCTATAAAAACCTTGAATTTTAAAAGAGGCTAAACTTGACCTGAGAGCTCTTGAGCCATCGGGGATTTGAGAGCTAATTACGTTTAAACTATTCCTCGGATTATGCACACTGCACACTTTCTTCCCCTGACCAATACCCGATGCCCTGATCTAAAATTCAGAAATACATTGGAGCTTACAGAGATTTATTTACAAACGATGTGGGTGGCATTAATAATAAAGCAGTGGGGCTGCCTAACGATTACCCCGAAAAACCAAGCAGCCGACGTTTTGTCCCGCCTGAAACTTTAATTAAGTTGAACTTATCTATGCCTTACACATGAGACTTCGGCGTGTGCGGTCCAGCCCTCCGCCTCCTGCTCCAGCACACAGACACACGCCCGCTTCACGCGTAAGCCAGAAAACGCTCTCAAATATGCAAATGAATGTGGCACTGGCACGTCAAATGCGGCTTTACCCCCGCACACTCGCACACACACACACCCACTCACAGATACGCTGGCACCTTGGGGAACATGCATTTTGGTCATGTTTACTATGTCAGCTAGGATAACGACAGAATGCAGTTGAGTGTGTGCGTCCGAGTCAGCGAGCTTTTACACTGAGCGAAATTTGTAAATCACTCCTAAAAAAACTTTGAAATTAAAATTTAAAAATGCATGATTTCATTAGAACTATTTCTTATCTAGTTCCAAATTATCTTTATTTTCATGATTTAAAAAAGAATTTGATCTTCCAATTTGAAGCTGTGTTTCCCCCTTTCGGTCAACCCCAATTTCTTGCCGTGTCTAAGCAATGTCAGCAAATTAGGCCAAAAGAGAGGCGCTCAGAGAGCGACAGCTGCTATCAGCTGTTTGCAACGCCCACGCACAGCTGAGCGGCAGCGAGAGAGAGCTTTCGCTGGCTCTGCACTCGGCTCATCTCGGCTCGCTCGGCTCGTGTCCCCTCGTGTCGGCTCCCTACCTGGCCAAGCTTCGTCCTGGCTTTGTTTACATGCCTTCAGCTGCGCCTGCTGCTGCTCGCGAACTCTTGGGCGCTCCTGCTGCTGCTGTGGGCAGGACGAGCGAGAGACCCACTTCGGCAGAGGCCAGCGCTTTCAATTTCGTTCAACCTGAATCCTGAATGCGGAAAACTGAAACTGAAGCCAGCCGAAAACGAGTCCGATTCGCACTCGCATTCGCCATCGGTGGCGGCGCTCGCTTTCAATTTCGCCTCGTTATTCGTTGGTGGCCGCTGGGCGGCCTCAGTCGTGTTTTTGTTGTGCCCGTCAGTGCGCGTCTCCTGCTGGCTCCTGCTGGCTTGGCTCCTGCCCTCCGTCGCCCCCGTCGCTCGACAGCCGACAGCCCAGCACAGCTCGGGAGCTGCAGTCCGCGACGCGTCCGCGCCTATAAAATATGAATTTCTACCATTTTTCTACTCGTCCGCAGCAATACCAATAGAGAATAAAATAATAACAGGCGATACGCAAGGCGAAAACTCGAGTTGAACGCCCACCCAAGATAGTTGTGTGCAGAGGGAATGCGGTTAATAATTGATTCCGTTCCCAACTGGCTGGGTGCGGTGGGAGTTTCGTGCAGAATAAATAAGGCAAAAATTACAGTGCAAATGTAATATGGAATTGCAATCACAGCCGTATCAAGGTGACCACAACAATCCGATCCCAGGTCCTGCAATTGTCACTCGGACATGCCCGTACCCGAGCCCATGCCCTGCAGGTAAGGAATCCAGGAGCCAAAGGGAGGAGCAGCGGACCGTGGACTCGTCCTGAGTGACAACTGCAAATGTGCAAAACTAACGCAAACAACAACCCAATATAAAATTAATCAATAATCAAAAGAAATCCGATCGAAAGCCGAACCTTATAAATCTTACCGTCAATTACTTTGACTGGCAAGAAGTGTGCATTTCAAAGCTAATTTCAAAGGCCGAAAAAATTAAATTGAAATTAAAAAATTACCATATTCTTAACAATCAAATAATAAAGTCTAAACTAAATAAAATTATATATAAAAGTAGAGCAAACAAATATAAAATGAATTTCTTATACAAAAAAAAGAAATATACTATAAATAATAAAATGATCCAAAAATAATAATAATAAAATATAAATAATTAAATCAATCACACTCTAGAATCATCACCACCAAATTCCCCTAACGAAGGCATTTAAATAATCAATTCAGCCGTATAACTTTGGCCAACAACGACAATCAGCCAATGCCAATCTGAAGAAGCCTTTATATAACCTCAAAGAAATCATAACGAACACATAATGATAAATTGAATTATGGATAATAACAAATAAGAAAAGGAAACCTGAGACTGCCAAGCTGGAGTAAACAAACGAGGCAAAATGGAAGGATGTTTGTATACACATTCGAGGATGTCTGCGATGTATGACAGATGCTAGCAATAAGTGGCCAACAACAATCCGGCCAGACAGCATGAAAAATGATAATGGCAGCAGCCGCCTAGCATAGTGAAAAGTGATTATACACACGCCTATTCTTGTGTGAGAGTGCTCATCCTCAATAAATACAATCGGCCGATTTATTGGAGTTGAAATGTTAATTGAATGGGGTCTTTGACGGCCACAATACATAGTTCTCGTGCCGATTAATTCCAACCACTTACCTGCCGTCGTTGTTTACCTGTGAAGTGCTGCTAATTCGGTAGTGCCACAGGAGCGCTACTCATTTCCAAGCAATTACATCAACACCACAATCGTTTTAATTAGGCCTGGCCCACAGACACTCGCACACATGCAGGCTGCTGGCTCCGCAGCGAAAGTATCTCGCCTCGCATCTTGGAAAATATGAAAAAATGCAAATAAAAAGTTTGAGTTTCCCTGCAAAAGTTTTCCAGTTTCGCTTTTTGAATTTCGCTTCTGGCAGTGGCGTCGTCATCGTTGCCGTCGCCGCTGTCTGCCAGTCGAGACAACTTTGTTCAGGTGTTGTTGGTTGTTTGTGGCACACGTTTTTCGTGTTTTCGGTGGAGTGCCGCGGCAGTCCTTCCCACCTTTGACCTTTTGCATTTTGTTTTTGGCAGGCATTCGCAGCTAAAAAATATATGATATAATTTCGAAAATATATCAAATCATCTTTGTTATACTGCAAAGTTTTATGCGAGATATAACTTTGAAAAATTAAAATCCTTTAAATGTTGTGTGCGTAATTAGCAAGGGTATTACTAGTGACGTACAAAGCTTTGGATCTTGGTAATTGCAGATTACTTTCATGAAAAAAAGATATAAGAAGATATTTCGCGTTAAATTAAGGAATAAATGTACAATTCCGTAATATAAATATATTATATTTTGTCATTTGGGAAAACCATTTTCTTGAAATCCTTGTTTTTGGCTCTAGAATGTGGGATTTACTTGGAGGTCCTTATAGATTATTGAAACTTTAACAAATTTTAAAGTAAATCAATATTTATTAAACCCTTCTAGTTTAAGGCAAAAGTTTGAAGAAGACGTTTCCGACCCTACAAATTTTTTGATCAGTATCAACAGCCGAGTCGATCTAGCCATGTCCGTTCTGGCTAGTTGTCTGTCCGTTCTTCCGTTTCTACGCAGTCAGTCCCTCAGTTTTGGAGCTATGAATGAAACTCCAGATAGTCTTCCAACTGCTCTCACTGCTATTTGTACTATTTCAGAAATTCTGTTTTAATTTTATAAAAATCGAACTGCTATTTGTACTATTTCAGAAATTCTGTTTTAATTTTATAAAAATCAAACTATATGATATATGTACATAGCTGTCATATGAACGATCGGAAAATTTATTAAAAAAATGATAGCTTTGTTGTTTTTCAACGTAATTTTTAATATATTAGATATTTGAAATGTATAATATAGTTGCGATTAAAATAAAAAAACACAGTTTTTAAATTTTATGAAAACCAAATAATTATAGGCTTTGTATAAATATACAACTTTTATATATCTCCTATTTGTTTTTTTTATTAGTTTGACCAGAATAATCCAAACAAACTGCGGCGAGAAGTTAGTTTCATTTCTTGTTAATTTATTTTCCAATGTTCTTAGTATATATCGAATTTAATCTACTATAATTTTGTTTCTTAAATATTTTAGACATTCAAATCTAGACAGTATACAAGTATTTCTTGCTTTCTAATATATATCCATCTATTATGGAGCGAGTTTAGTCATTTACTTTTTAGGTAATCATAATGCCTAACTTCTCTATGGTATATATTCGCAGTTAATTGAACGATATTGCTTATTATTGTTTTTATGGAAAAATTTAAGTTTTAATCATAATTTAATCGAACTGCGATACATTTAATATAGTATTTCTGATACATTAAATCTAGCTCGTTTTTGTTTCGTGTTTCGTTTTATTATTTCTTAGTGCAGGAGAAATGTGCTTCCTCCATAGGAAGCCGACATATATATATCTGAGCGTGTAAAGTAAAAGTAAAGAGTTACTATTGCACCACACATGATAAATAATAATTTAAATATTTTTTATTTCCATCCCGGTGTGGTCTAAGTCCATGCTGGGCAAGGACCTTTCCTTATTCCCGTAGTTGACCTTCAGAGAGCGTTCGGCCCCGTTTGCTTGGTTACCTTTCGTGTCTAGCAATAATTTTTCAAAATTGAGTTTTCGCCAAGCCAAGGAAGCGAGAGTAGTGCAAAGTGGCCAACCAGCAAACGCATGCGAATTAAATGCTTGCGAAAAAGAGGCCCAACGGGTGGCAGCTGGGGTGGTGCCACTCATCGCACAGGCTGCCATCAGCGAACGTGGCCATAATTCAAACGACGCGCAAACTACTTAATGTTATTAGATGTGTCTTGTTGGGGCAGCCTTCCGGCCTAGTCACGCCCCCACTGCAGCTGTGGGGGCTGGAAAACTTTAGCCTGGATTTTCTAACAGTGTGCTATCGCGGCCGTGTGTTTGTGTTAGCCAAGTTTATGCTGATGTTGCTGATTACAGCTGCCACTGCTCGGGATCTTGGCTCCTGTGGTCGACCGCCTTTTGGCGATTCATCCTGCTGTTTTTTTTTGTGCCTTCCGATTTTTTCTGTCCTGAACTTTTCGTCGTTGACATTTCGTTTTCAGCATTTTTTATGTGTGCGAGCATGTGCGTACATACTTTGCTTTTTCCTGGACGAGGCCTGGGCCTGTCTGGCTGCAGGTACTGCATTTGAAATGGAATATGGCAGACATTTTTACGGTTGAGATAAGCACGGCGCAGTTGGCTGGCTCCTGGGTTTCGAGCTGCCTAACTTCTCAGATTTGTTGCTTGTCTAACTCGATGCAATCTAATTCGTTGCAAAGTCTCCTATCTCCCTTGATGTGTCTTTTAACATTCCTTTTACAATTACTGAAATTTTGATCGGTAAATGAGGTATAATGTTTTCAGTAAATTAATAGTGTGTAATACATGATGAGGATATTAAATAACAAAGTAAATTAATGAAATTAGTAATGATTTTCCATGCATTCAAATTTATGATCTTTTGAGTTATCTACTTATTTTTCTTACATAATGATGGAGCAACACTTGGCAATGTCGAGATATAATTAGCGAAATTTGGAGGCAACCAATCTGTAAAGTTTTAGCCAACTTGCAGGGTCAGCACGCAGTTTTAGGCAACTTGGCAGCTGAATGCACTTTCGCTAGTCGTTGTTTTCGCACGATTTGTACAGCATCTCTTGCAGTTCAGAATGTTTACAAACGTACTCGGTATTTGCCAGGTTCTGCTGAGATTTTAAGTCGGGCAGATTAAAGAGTGAGCCCAAACAAAAAAGATTATTTGTATTTGGCAAATTTACGCTTATTGACAGGCCGGGGAAGGGGAGAGGCAGTGGGGGCCATGTTACAGCCATCAGCTTTGGCCCGGTTTAAGGTTGTTTATGGCCTTAGCTTGTGTGGCGATAGGCCTGTCATTTATTAACTAGAATTTGCATTAAGCTGCTCGGGCGAGGCGATGCCGAGAGGCAGCCTAAGAAAACATCAGCTAGGACAACAAATTAAGCATAGCATATTCATGCTGTAACGACGAAGTGCTGCGCCCAGTCTTAAAGATGTTTAAACACAGAGCTTTATCAAGATCCTGAGTATATTCCGACTAACCCTTAACTCAGGCAGGACAAACAGGGCCCGAATGACTGAGTGGCTAATTTGGTAATAGGAGAGCTCTCGAAAAACCCCTGGACTCTGGATCCTGGGTCTCTTTTCCCTACCTTCTGATTTGCCTGCTTGCCTTCCCAGCACACTTTTCCATTTGCTTTAACTTTTAAGTGTTGCTTTGTTTTCCATGCCATGCCTTCCTTCGTCTCCGCTGCGAGTGAGGAAGCTGTTCTTTGCAAGGACCTCGAGCTCAGGCCCAGACTCGTCGAGCTGTTGACATTGTGTGCGGTTATTGTTGCTGCCGTGCGCCAGGAAGCAAACACTCTACGCCTACTTAGGCAGCTTTCTCGGCGGCGCTTGTACGGCTTTGTTTTCGCATCTGGAGGCTGCTGCAGTGCCTCGGGCCTCCGCCTCCGCCTTCGCCTCGGGCTCGAGCTCGAGCTCGAGTGGCTGTCCTCGAAAATACCTGCCAGGGTCATTTGTTCATTTGCATTCGCAAGACTGGCGTCTTTTTTGCATTTAGCATTTTGCATTTAGCATTTAGCATTCTAGTCGTTGTCCCCAAACGAATGCGCTTTAAAATAATTAAAAATTGTGACGCAAAAGCGAATGCAAATGAGAAGGCGGCCGGCAGGAGCAGCGGTGGCCCTGTCCGGTGTCGGAGTCAAATGAATTGGCATGTGTCGTGGCAAAAGTCTAAAACTAATTGGGTTATGTCCTCCCCAGATGCTCGTTGTCAGGCCAGCTTAGTCCGGCTCAGGCCGGGGCCGCAGCTCCTCCGATGTCCTTTGTCCACAAACAAGCCCATCGCCCCTGACGTTGATGGCTCTTAAACTGCACTTCATTTGCAGCACCACACACTGGTGTGGGGCGAGGCGATGCGAGTGGCAACAACGGTCGGATTGGGATACAAATCCGGTTCCTAACAGTTGCTTTCAGCTGTTTACGCCCATCTACAAGATGCACAGACACATTTGCCGGATACCTACCTGTGTCTGGCCAGCGGCCACTGCATAATTTAGTGGAACCCTGGCCTCGTTGACCGAAATTCGTATTGTCCATACTGTTTTGTGGTCGGCCTTGGACATCGGCATCAGGCAGTATCTGTAAATGTATTATTAGGAAGTGCATTATTGCAATTACGAGGTTTGTTCTAAGAAATGGGATTTTACTGATGGTATTATATTGGGGTTTACCTCTGTCAACTAGTTGTAGGCATCCTTGAAACACTGTCACCATAAGCAAGTGAATAAAATACAACTTTGTGGTGAGCTTAAATTGTTTCTACAAAAGATTTTAAAGTGAATAAGTAAGAAATCCTGTCATATTTAAAAATATCTTCTTCTGGGAACTCTATTTAGTTATGTTTTAGTAACCAAATATGGGGTTCTCTTTTAAAAATACCAATTAAAGATATCCAACTATTAAATGAATTAACTGTGGTTTAATTTGAATTGTCATTTAAAAATTGGTTTGATAAATGAATAAATCTGCACAGCAAAATACATTTAACTTTGATGTCGAGTGAAATACGACTTTATTTGTGAGGTTTTTGTATTCCAAATCGGGTTAACCAGCCGTTTGATCAGACTGAGGTGCAAGCTGCGAGGTGCGGTGTCAACAAGGCATTGTGTGCATGTTACATTTTCCATTTCCCGCCTGCATTTGCATAACGCGCTGCTCTTCCGATTTCCACCTGGCTGACTGGTCTGTGACAGCCAACTGCCATTGTCGTCGGACCAGGTACCAGGGACCAGGGACTGGGTCTGTGGGAAAGGTCGAGGGACACGTTGAGTAGATACGATAACAATGACAGTGACGAGTCGGGGTACTGGGCTTATGGCTGATGGCTGTTTGCAGTGGTTGTTACTGTGTCATTCGATGTATTTACACAGCCATATTTGTGTGTTATATCGCAGAGGTGACTGCTTTCCCCTGCCCTCCCCAATAAACAACAACCATAATGGGCTGTTATCATTGGGTCGGAACTAGGGGGCGGGACCTTTGTTTTCTGATTTGATTGTGTCAGTGGAAGCCCCCCTGCGGCCGTTGAATCAACAAGTACCCCACCTCCTGCCTTACGTGTTTATCTGGTGAAAGGGGAGGCTTGTAAATGACAAGGTTGCAAGTTTAAAGGGGCCCACGAGGGAGCCGGGGAAATCAGGAAAAATCAATCATACGCCAAGTGTGTCAATATGTCGGGCATTTTATGCAGACCCAGCCATTGTCTTTGGGTTATCTTAATATTGTTTTCTATACGGATATTCCATTCTCCCTGCCACGAGTTGGGCCTTAGGTCAGGTTGTCTAAACAAAACTAACCTCGTTTCGCTGCCCTTTTTGTTTGCTGTTGCTGCTGTTTTTGCCCGACGAGGGGCTGGCTAAGGACAGCAGGGCCTGCCTCCAACAAAATGACCCCAATGCTGGGAAAACAATAAATTGTGAAATTGTTGAGAATGCAAAGATGCAAAAATAAATTCAGAGACTTCGACACCCGCGCACAAAGAGGTCAGCTGAGTAATGCGGCGAGTGCAGGAGAGATAGAGCAGCAGGAAACTATGTAGCAAACTGCCAGTGCAAGTTTCAAGTGGAAGCCAGAGGGAAATGGTAGGGAGGGGCGTGGTCAGCTTGGTTGCAAACTTCTCGGCTAGAGTCTAAAAAGGCCAGGCGTGATATTTTATGGCCTTCGAGGACAAGCGCTGCGAGTAAATAAAAAGTTGCCATTATAATTTGGAACCACTCTGGAGGGACAGCAGCAAGGCAAAAGCCAAGATAAATAATCTGAGCGACCAAGGTTAGGAAGGGGGTTTCAATCGCTTCATCAGAAATCAAGCCGAGACTATGTAGTGTCTTTATGGAGAATTTATATCTAAGACACTGCTTTATAATTAACATTATTTTTAACTTGCCAGAATAAGCTCATATTCAGCAGAAAAACGATAGGATAAACATTTAATATTGGTATGTTTACCTAGCAATACAAACCTCTGAAAAATAAGGTTTAAAGTCTTTTTAAAACGTCCTTTAAAAAAAATCCCTTGGCCCGTAAACCTCTATGGAAATGCAGTCATTAAGCGGCACCATAAAAAGCAATAAACACGACGGGCTTCACTTGCACTTTATGTCATTTGCACCGGGCTCGGTTTCCATGCGCGCTTAAATCGGACGAATGGTCCTGGCTTTGCCTCTCCTCCCTTTTCCCTCCCGGTTTTTGCTTCAACCTCATTGTAGCCATTACCCAGGGCCAGTGTAATGGCCAATGGCGTCCAGGCCAACTCCAGCACAGCACTTTATTGAAGTTTTTTCCAGCCAGTGCACTTTTCTTTTTTTGTAATTCATGTGGCAGTGGGGTTCTATAACTGGGACTGGGACTGGGACTGGGCCAGCCTGTTGCCTTATTGCCAGCGGTGCATCGGCTCGCTTCGGTGCTTTGTCTTAATCTGAGACTCATTCTACGCAACATTGCGCTCTCGCCCGGCTTTAAGGGCCGCAATTAAGCAGAATTTATTTCATGCGCTCAAACTGCGTAATGGCTGGTTGGTTACAGGTTCAGCATAGAAAAAATGGCAATATGATGTGTGTAGAATATAAGATAAGTACTAAACTAAGGGTCAAGTTAAGTACTTTCGTTGATATAGAGTTTTCTGAACTAACTTTAGCTATTTCTTTATTGTCTAAAAATTATAATATTTTAAATCCAGGAAAATTCAAATTTTATTTGTGTTATTGCTATCCTGTAGATAATTCAGATGTAAGTTATTCAAAAAATTAGGAAACATCACAGTTGTATCAGAACTTTATCATTAAAGCTTGAATCTCGTAATTCTTTAAAATCGTTGTAAAGGTCTTTAACACCCAACATTCAAACGTTTCGCTGTTCAAGTTCAATCGTCGCTATAAACTAACAACTCTGACACTCATAGAGAACTCTATGAACTTGGTCTGACATGCAGGTTTCCAATGGGTTTTTGGCTTTTGGGCAAGTGTGTCTGATGCCAAGACGGCGACCCCTGCACGTCAGTCCATGTCCGTGAATCAAGTACACGAGCCTAGTGTCAGTTTGTTCGCGTAACACTTTAATTAAAAAACCGGAACGAGGCGAAAATTAAAAAGTTATGAATGCCACTGCCAGTGCTGTGCAGCACACACACATCCCTCTGCGTGCAGGAGAGGCAAGGGGTTTTTGGCGCTCCGATGACTTCTTATTAGACAAAAGTGAATTGAAATGCGAATAAAAAAGAACGAATACTTTCACTGCCGCCCCACTTACTTATATAAGACATCAAGTGACGGCTTCTTGCCAAGAAAATATGGAAACGGCGAAAAGGGAAAGCGGAAAACAGAGCAAGAGTTAGAGGAAGGAAGCGAAAGCGATGGCACATAAATGTTTTCCCTGCGCGGAAAAACACTGTAGATAATATTGAAATTGAAATCGAAAGAGAATAATGAACGAAAATAAACATTTACTGGCACTCGCTGTTGCGATAATCAATAGTATTTCCGGTTCTGGCCGGAATTCTCTCCTACACTATGTACGTAATACATCTGCGAATTCAATTCGATTTCGGTATCTGCCCCAATATGCCCCTGTCTGTGCGAAAGCTCCGCACTTGCGGAAAATTATTTTATTGACAAATTTGCATGGCAATGTTGTCGAAATCTGACGAACTTTGTCTTTATTGAAACACTCAAATATATCGAATATAAACCTTAACCTACACTCGATATATGCAATATGTGTCTCAGCATCATGAGACTTTAACATATTCTGCATTATAATGTAAAGCAATTTTATAAAAGAAACATTTTTAATTGTCAAAAAACATTCAGTAGTTACCCTGAGAAAACACGGTCACTGCTGACCAAAAATAAAGCAACAAAGCGGGCTTACAACGACAAACAAAAACTCAATCTGTTGGCCATGCCACAAAAGTCAACTTGAAATAAATTTAATTTTTAATTTCAATCTCAGTCTACCCGCTCGTCAGTGCTACCCAAAAGCAAGCGGTTGCGGTGGCGGGGAAAGTCCTTTCCCAGCCCATCCCGTGTGCCATCCCTTCGCTAACCGTCCGTTTCACGCGTATCCTTGCCACTGCTGCGTAGACAACTTCCAGAGCCGCAGCTGCCACTTCGTGTCTGTGTGCAAGTGGGAGGTCCCTCGGTCTCTTTTTGGATCCTTTGACTGCTGCTTGTGCGTCAAATGTGCATGCGGGGGTGTGCACACATATCGCGCACTAAGGTAAACCAAAGCACAAATGACTTAATCGCAACAATTTCGGCACTGCGCCACTGCACTTCCTTACAGTTGTATGCACATTTTATGAAATATAAATATAAAAGACACCGAGTAAGTGCGAATTTACACTGAAGGGTAATTTCTAATTCTATAAAGTATTTATATACTTAATCAGCATCAGTAGCCGAATCGATCTAGCCAACGGATCTGAGACTATAAGAACTCCAGCCACCGAAATTGCTGACAAAATTCAATCACATACACCTTTTAGTCTCTCACCAATCCAAAAAACCCGTATCATAGTCCAATTTGGCTTAATGTAAACAATTTTATTGAAAATTAGACCGAAAATTTTAGTAAAGTCGGTTAATACACATGGGAGGTATCATACAATGAAATTTCTAGGTATTTTGACGTTGTGCAAAATCTACATTTCCTTTGGAAGCATCATTGGGTATTGCTCAACATGTTTCTAGCAACATTTACCTGTATTTTGGAGTAAGCAACATGTTATTAGCAACATTTACTTTTATCTGGGAGTAAGCAACATGTTCTCATCAGCATTTCTCTTCATTTACCCATAAGCTTTGGGTACCGTGTATCACATAGTGGGTTACACTGAGTAAGGTTACTTACTCAATAATCTAAAGAAAAGGGTATTCAAACTTCGACTTTCTGAATTTTTCTACCTTTCTTTTGTATAAGAATCTACCACCTAATGTACTTCCTATTCAAAGGTGTACAAAATAACTCTATTTCTGTGATATCCAAAGCCGATAATTTACCGATCATTTTCATTTCCATTTCCAGAAATTCCTTATTACAGACATCCCGTATTCATTTTCTTTCGGTGTATGCTTCTTGATGAATGAATAAGTAAAGCGGAGCTCTGAGGCCGGTTCATTTATGTATGTGTTTTACCTTTTGGCTGGCGGAAATCCCCATCCGCCTCCCAGCTGATGTGACGTTGCGCCGGCTTGTCTGACGCGAAATGGCAGTCTTCTGATGCAGTGTCTCCTGTGGCCAGGAGCGCTCGATTTGCGTAACCGGGCACATGTTGAGTCATCAGGTGTGTGGGCACGCCCCAACCCGCGGCCGCAAAACAATTGCGGCCCCTTTAAGTATAATGGCATAAGGCCGCACGCCCTGAGACTGTAATTACCGAACTTGCATAACTTAGCAGGCCTGTTTGTGTTGATCTCGGCCCACTTCGGGACCCTTGGCCAACGCCTACAATATGGCACAGGGGTCTTATTATTATTTTGCAATATGTATTATCGATTTTCATTGTTTCTGTTCTGAGGGCGTTGCGACCTTCGTCCCGAATGGGGAGCAGCATTAATGGCTATCATCTAAACTCATATTTCCTGGCCCAGTTTAATTTGCGGTCTGCATGCGTAATATCTTTAAAAAAGCAACATGCGTGTGTTGACCTTTTTGCTTACCAATGGTCAATATGCAAATGGGCTGGCAAATAAAATGGCGGCTGGGTAAATGTGTCAATTAGTAACGAAAACCTAATTGGCCTTGTGTTGGTTTGTGAAGGCTTAAAAGCTTATTACACAGCAGAATGCATTTAATTTAACCTAAACAGTTATCAATTCGGATTTAAGATATGTGGAGAAATATTTTATAACTATTAAATTTTATTTTGAGAGTCAAATCACTAAAAGTTTATACTCCTACATCTTCAGCAGGCTCTATTGTTTTACGTGGACTTGCAATATATTTATGCTTAGGACAGGTTTTAAAGTTGTATATTGACAACTTAATATATACGCTAGATTCCTTCTGGTAAATGTTGAGTAGAATAAAAAATGCGATATCCGATAGCAACGCTCGGAAATCTTAAATCGCAAAGGAAGCCAATTTAAACAAGCTCGTCAGCGTGTTTGTTTCGTACACGAGTGTCTGGTCCCATTGCTGGCCATTTTGTTTGTGCCAAAAATAAAATAAAATGCAGAGCCAAGCAACACGTCAGCGTCAGCACATTTGGCCCAACTTTCGACTTCGTTGCAAATGTATCGCGATGTTGCCAGTAGTATATACCTGGCAGCTGGCATTGTCGGCCCCTATATTCCTTATATTTTTGCTTTTTAGCTACCATTTTGCTTTTTGGGGCGTTGCCGTGGTTGAGTTTTAATTAGCCTTGAGTGCGTGCTGGGCTGAGCCAAAAGCCGTACAAATTGTTATATAAACACATACACACGCCCAACAAACTGTTTTAAGGGCCTAAAACATTGTCGCCACCAAATGAAGTTGGCCAACATGAAACTACGCAGGTCACAGGGAAAATAGTTGCCCAAGGTGTAGTGCAGAAAAACCCAGCACTAGTGGAACACGGCACCGAGTGAAAAGTGTTGAAATGGCAGCGGAAATGAAATTAGGGGAAGTGGAGGAAGTTGCTTGGAGGACTTCAGAAGCCTTTGCGCTTTATACCCGCCCATGCAGACGGAGTCGCCATGGTAAAAGTTAAGGTTACAAGTCGTCAGAGAACTAAATTATATGGTTGAGAGCCTTGAGGTTACAGATTTTTATCAGTTGGAATTCTATATAAAATTTAACTATTGAAAATTTTTTAACTTTATTGGTATTCGTTATACTATCTTCTAATTTTTAATAAGCGCTGTCATACGTAGAAAGTGACTAAAGAGTCAGTTCGGAAAGTTTCCAACACTTTCTGTGTGAAAATGGCCATGTTTTGCAAATATTTTTAAGAATATTACATTTGTATTGGGGTTTTCTTTTAATATGATATACTTGTATTGAGATGAGATTGTTTTTTTGGCATTAGTATTTAAAATGTGTATCGTAGGGCTAATAAACTTATAATTTTAAATTAAACTTTGAATGTAAGAATATTTATACTTTTGTTTAAAATCCTTTAACTGTGAAATAGGTATTCCTACAAATTCATACAAAATGCCATGCTGGCATAAGAATACACGCAAAATATAAACAGGGGAGAATTCTTAGTTTTTTAAATAAATTAAGACTTAGGACAAGTGGGTTAATAAAAACTTTTGTGTATAACTTTTGTATTCCGTGTTCTTTAAAATGTAAATAATATTTAAAAATAGCTTAAAGTAAGTGGTTTTAAATTAGAAAACTTTACATATTTCTACTTGCTCTGATTCCGGGACAGTGGTTTTACTCACAAGATGCTGACTTGATAGGTATCCAACTTGGATGCGCCCTTGAGAACTTTGCAACTGCGGTGTTTATGTCTTTAAGTTAACATATTTTACTTATAACCATTATGCAATCGTACCTCTTTTTCTTACAGCGTTAGCAAATAAATTGTAATATTGGATGTTATCAATGTGCATTAATCTTAAGTCCGTTTACGCATAATATGTTGTTCACATGTTCCTTGCAGTAAATCCGTCTTTTAGGCTAAGTTTAGATGCAGCCGAATTCTATTCGAGAATGATGTGCAATGGGCCAATAACAACGAGGGCAAACACGAGTTTCGACCAGGAGGAAACCCAGATTGAGAGGCAGATGTAGGGTAGGGTAGGAAATGATAACCTGATTTAGTCAATGGATGTATGATAGCCAGCAACAGAGTGCAGACCAGGTCACAACAGAGTATATTTAGCAAAAACAGTTCACTTGCGTAACCTGGGAGCTGGAAGAGTTAGCCAGGAGGCAAAACAAATTAATAGAAATAATATTGAATGTATGTTTATATTTAGACGTGTGTGCTTCGAATTTAGGCGCTTTTTGATAACCGAAACGGACATTATTAGCTAGGTAAACGACAAAATATGCAATGCAATTCAGAAACAACACGGCTTAAGCAGAACGTGCGTATATTTGAACAAAGTATTCCGTTTATATTGCCATACTACCACTAAGATACCAGCACAGCTCCAGCTAAAACTAGAAACATGTCGATGGATACACACAGACAATACGCCCAAATGTATGCAATTTGATTGTGGAGATGTAATATTTTTTAAATGTTTATAAGCAGAGATTGAAATATTTGTAAAACATATTTTAATAGACACCGAAAACAAAAGAGAACAAAAATCAAAGCAAAACTCTAGACAGCGATACAAATTTTTTGAAATATATTTTTTTATATACGAATAGGAAGAGTTGAACACTGCGACAATGCACGCAACATGTAGCTCTCAGATAACCCTAGCCTAAGTTAAACCTGTAACAGACCCTTCAGTTGGAAATTGAACAGTTTACTTTCGATGGTTTCACGACGTTATTTTGAGCCGTTTTGTATGCGTACGCCGTTCGGTTGAAGCTTAAGCAAGTAATCCAAAGTACAATCATTTATGTCAAACAGGACACCACACACACCAGAAGCTGGCTGGACGATTCCGAGCTACAGATACAAGATACAAGGGGGCACTGTCACAGAGTAATTTTTACAGGGACAGCGTAGTAACAAAGAAACCACAGGAGTTTTGCTAAGAGTTTTTTAATTCGTTTTACACCAGCTCTAAGATATTGCTAGTGGACTCGGAAAAGCCACACAGCAAGAGGCGGTACAGCCAATTCGGTCGGAACGATCCCTATATCATAGCATTCACTAGGCTCAGCAAGTCAGGTTCCAGCTAGCTTAGGTCCCAGCACACCCTGCACCCCGAATGTAACCCCTGAGGCTCCTAGGATTAGTTTCCAACTAGAGTAAAGCTCCCCGATCCCCGAGACCCAAATCGACCACCAAGATGTATGCAGCTGCTGGCGGCGCCTCGCTGGCCTCTCGCCAGGCGCGCCAACGCCAGCGCCAGCAGAAGAAGAACCAACAACTACAGGCGAAACTACATCCACCGAAGGCCGCCGGGCTCGGTCTCGTGTCCGGCGATCATGCCGCGGCCGAGGGCGCCTCCACGCCCACCCGCGGCCAGTCGCGCCAGTTCCACCAGCTGCCGACGAACTACCTGCGGGCGCCGCAGCCGCATGGCCGCAAGCTGAGCGCCACCTACACGACGCAATCGAAGCTCCTACTGCCAATCGACGAGGGCGACACCCAGTCGGTGCTGCAGCTACGCATGCACTCCCACTCGCACGCCCACGCCCATGCCCACTCGCACTCCCATGGACCCGCCCACGCCCACGCGCAGGCGCAGCCGTACCAGACGCCCTACCAACAGTTCGCCTCCTCGCACGGACGCGTCTCACCGAAGCTGGTACACCGGCACTCCGGCACCGGCAGCACTGCCGGCTTCCAGCCGGTCTTCGCGGCCGGCCAGCTGCACAAGTCCGCCACGGCAACCCTGCCGCTGCACATGCAAACGGAAGCGGATGCGGAAACGGAAGCAGGAGCGGGAGCGACGCCATCGGCGGTGGCCGGCGTTAAAACGACAGTGACCTCGTTGGAGACAGCCACGCCTACATCTCCTCCGCTGGCCAGCACATCCGCTGCCGCGGCTGCCGCACTGGCGGCCGAGGCCGAGGCGGAGGCAGAGTTAGCTGGCGCAGCCGCCATGTTTGTGCCCCACCATGATGCCATCATTGTAACGCCGGCCACGCCCATGGCCTCGCCTGGCCACGTGGCCAAACTGCGGCGCCCGGGGCCGGAGGAGCTGCTCGAGGCATCTGCGGAACGCCAGCCCCTGACCGCCGGCGAGGCGGACGACGAGGAGGAGCCTATGCATCCGCCGCCCGGACAGCTGGAGCGCAAGTGTAGTGTCTATCGCATGCGCAGGAGTGACGCCTTTGAGCAGGATACCGGCAGCGGCCTCAAGCGGCAGCTGCGGGAGCTGCAGTTCAGCGCCGGCGCCCAGCAGACGCAGTACGAGCCGCTGCTCGCCGACGAGCCTCAGCTGCTTTTCAAGGGACTGGGGGCCAACGGACGCAAGCTACAGATCTGTGCCTACTGCGAGGAGGGTATCTGCATGTGCGAGCATCTCGAGGTAATTCCGGGCTTATCCTGGCCCACTTCCGGAAGTTGACGGTGTTCCCAACGTCCGCTTCAGTCTCAGCTTGTTTTCTTTATGTATTATATACATATGTATGTCTTGTGCATGTTTAAGAATTGTATTTGAAGTGTATGCTTGTAGCTTGGTATCTATGAAAATCTCTATCTGTTTGGGAGTTTCTCAATGCTTCATGATTGTATAGTGATACATCGATATTTTCAAGACCTATTCAACCATACTTACATAAGTCTTAAGATATAGGTTTCTATAAGTATCTTAAAAAGAATATTTGTAAGGCGATCAATATTAATTTTAGGAGTAGAAGCCCTAGAGCTTACATAAGTCTTTACGGTCTCTTATAAGTTTGGTTAAGCAGTTTAAAAAGGTCTTTAAAAGTATTTCGTAATCCTATATATTAGTAAACCTCTACGTATGCTCAATATTTTCATATTTTTACTATCTATATTAAAATACCTAAGTATAAGAAATATTACCAGAGATTTATGATAGTCTAGATAGGACCCTTGGAATAATTTCTTTACACAATACATATCTTATTTCGCTAACATTGTTGACAAGCCAAGGTATTCGTTAATACTTAATTTTTCAAGGTCTACAAATATGTTGTATATATATATATTAAATGTTCAATCTGGAAAGGTAGTTACATTATTTAAGGTATAAGGTCTAACGAAAAACTTTGAAATTCGACATTCATAAGTATTCCGACTCAAACGTATTTATATTATTGATTAGCACTGCTGTTTCAACAATACCAGTTTAACAAAACCGTATTCAAGTTCCTTCTTATTTTTTAAGGCTATGAAGTCTCAAATTCGATCTCTGTTTCTAAAAATCTCAGGGAATAAGCATTTAACAATCACCAATTTGAGCTTTATATTTGGGAACAAGGTTTTATCATACATCTAAAATGTGTATCCAAAACTCAGGGGGGGCAGGCTGGGACATCTTGGTCTGTGTCAAGAGCTACCCATACACCAGTGTTCGAATGGCATCTCTAATAAGGACAAGTTGCTGTTGGCAGGAGTCAGCCGGCTCGATATGGTCGTGGCACTTTCCTTTCGACTAGCCCCGTTTCGAGGCGATGCCATAACGGCGCAGCGACAGGGAAATGCCAGAGAAGCAGTGCAGGCATAACGAAAATCCGAGAATCGGAAGCGCATAATGTGCCTTTGTATCGGCCTGATAATGCGCCGCCCGAAAAAGCTTGGCAGCCACAGGCCACCCCCACCGACTGGCGCCGCTTGCCAAATGTTGTGTAAAAGGCTAATGGCAACACGGAATGTGTGTCATAAAAATGCAAGATGGCGGAGGGCGCGAGGCGCCTTTAAGCTGCCTCTTTAAGCCGCCACAGACACTCGTAATTCGGCTCACGATCCACTTAATGAGCCCTGGCTGAGGGGCGGCAAATTAAAAAACTTAGCACTGCGCTATTATTTGGCTAGCATAAGCAGCGAATCAACTATGGCGTTATATAAGTCTTTATGCGAAATAAAACACAAAACTTGCACAAAATTAAACAGAACGTGGCCAAAGCAAAATCTCTCTCTGAGACGGAGCTCGGTCCACAATGATGGTTTCAACGAAGCGAGAACGGTGCTCTAGTCGACACTACGATTCTCATTAGGTAACCAAAGTTTTCTTTACTAAAAGACAATTAACTATGGTATAATGACTAATTAGTTTGTGATTTTAACTATTAAATATTATAGAGCAAGTTCCGATTAATAACTTGAAAGGAGTTTCGCTTTAGTGATTAACTCCGTGTGATCTGGTAGCATTATTGCATTAAGCTACAATTTTATCAGGTACTTTTTTTAATCCTTTACTAACAATAAATAGGACAATAGGACAATTGTAGCGTTACCGGTCCAGTGGCACAATAGCACCTCTGAATACCCCGTGTTCTCGTGCAGAATTGTTGGAAAAAAGTGCTCAAAACGGAGAAAGCAAACAGCAAACGCGAATGGCGGCGTCTAAAATGTATTATATTCTCAGGAACCCACGCCCGCGTCATTCCCAGTCCGCTTTTCCTGCCACTCGAGTCGCTAAGAGAGACATGGATTTCTATGTGTATTCGTTTCCGTGCCTATGTATGCAGCCCCGAACGACTCGTGCACAAAAACAAGAGCTAGTAAATTAGCTGGAAAATAAAGAAAAAGTATGCGGCAAAATGGCGGACCCCAGAAATGCGAAAAATATCATCATCGCCCAACGCCCACCGCTCACGCCACCCTCAAAAGTCGCGAAATGGGAGAGCAAAAAATAGTAATAAAGGTGGAATTAAACGATGGACTGGCCGTCGGTAGAGGGATCTGTCGGAAAGGGAAATTTATGAATAAGCAGAATGGCGACATTGAGATAAATAACTGCATTAGGGCTGCAGATTTCAGAGTGCAGAAGTCTAGAGTTGATATGGTTGATATGGATTCAAGTAAAATAATAGCTATTATGGAATTTTGCTTTACACAGAGATTGGTTATATTCATTTTAAAATGGGGTATTCTTAGGTTTGCCTCAAGGTTATGCCTCAAATATATTGAGAAATCCTTAATTATACAGCATAGCAAACACATTCAACGAAATCCTCCACCAAGGCCAGACAATTAGATCCAATGCGAATCAGCTTTCTGGTCCAATCAGGCATCGGCGCCTTTCGATTGCGATTTAGATTGATGAATGCAATAGCTTACGCCCAAATGAACAGAATGCCTTGATTTACAGCCTCTCGCTGGCAGGAGACGTCGTAATTTAATTTCCAATTACACAAGTTGTCTGCTGCCAAAAAGTGCGAGAGGACGGCGATTGGCGATTGTTGCTGCCTCCGAGTGCAGCCTCAATAATTACTCAAACTGTCGCCCGGATCCGGCCTCCCCGAGGCGGGACATCTCTATGGCCCAATTTTCCCAGTTCTCGCCGTGGCGGTGGCTCGGTAATTGTTTGTCAGGCACGTCGGTCCTGAGTTGTTCTGGTAATTGCAAGTGACGTATTGCACTTGACTACGTCCATTGCCCAGAGCCATGCCCCGCCGCATATAAAGTGATAATCATCGCTTTGCCCGAAAAAGGACATGAGCAGACCAACGACAGCTCCTGGTTTATTGCATACTCTGGCGCGGCTTCATTGAATTATTGTTGCATAATTCATTCGGTCGAAGAGTAACTCTTCTCGTTTATTACAAAGCCACATTTAAATTCATTTTCGATTTGGCTCGTTCTCTTCCTCCCTTGGCTTATTCCCACCAAGCCAATATTTATCTTCGATATTTGGCCAGCAAGTGTGTCTGTGTGTGTGAGCAGGATTGTTGACGCTGCTGCCATCGCATCGACAATAAAAATCATTTAAAAAGACACAAATTATTCTCTGTCCTGGGTACGTTCCGAAATGGCTCTGACAGTTTTATTGAGGCGCAATCCCAGAGATGCACTTTAGACCACAAAGGAGAAAGCGGAATCAGTTTTCAGAGGGATAAATGCCTTGATTAAAGTTATACCTGTTTATTGCAAACAGTTGGGCACCAACTAAAAAATGTAGCACAAATTGCTCACCGATTACCGCGTTGAAATACCCCAATAAGTTCCGCTAATTTACCGCTGGTTAGTGGTTAGCCTGTGAAATTTATCGGGGAAGCCCCCAATGAACGAACAACTATGAACAAACGACGCGCACACCGTCGCCACGACGGCTGTCAACAATCAAATAACACGACTCTCAAGGAGGACAGTTGCCATTTCTCACGGCATATGCCATTTGCCATATGCAAATTCTCCGTCGAGGGGCGCCGCCACTCGCCTTTAATTACCTGTAGACAAGGCGCCCGCCGAGAGACCCTTGCCAGGTGAACAAGTCAGCGGGCGTTGTGCCAAAAATTGGCCAGCGGGGAGGAGATCGCAGCGGGGCCTCTGCAATTCACATTAATTAACCCGAGATATATGCACTCTCCAGTGCCACCTGAGCAACAGTCGTGGATGGTATTAGCCACGATATTGATTCGCCAGCGAGTGACGCCTGCCAGAAATCTCAACAGCGTGTCGCCACGTTTAAATGTGAAGGTTGAAACCCCATACGTGTAGTATAATGTACCGGCAGTCATAAAAGGTTAAAACTTGCCTGCACTGCGACTTTCTTAATCAGATATTTCTAGTAAAAAGAGAGAACTGATATTTTGCAGTACACTTAAAGCTAATTATTCTTTTTTAAAACATACTCAGTTTGATTTCCCGTCTTCTCCTCATTCTGCCATGATAGACTAGTTATAGTTATAGTTTATAGTTAACTTTGGATTTTATCGACCATCTATTATTGGACCGCTGATGGAATTGAAGTGCCCTTGGGATAAATCCTTTAAATATCCGCTTAATGGTTACTGCGAGCTGCTGAGAGCTGCATAAATTTCCATATAATGCACTCGACACAATTGGCCGTAAAATGCATGGTGCCCAGCAGACAATTTCTCACAAAAGAATGGGGCAATTCAGTGTTAATGAAATTTGCAGCAAAACGTCATATATTATTTCCACTCATCCGGACCCCTTGCCCCTTCCTTACATTTCTTCTTTTTATTTTTGTATGTATGTGTCTCTTTTGCGAATTCGTGGCGCACAAATTAATTTTCATACTATAGTTTTATGCGCTTATGTTGTCAGCATGACATTGTTGCTGCCGCTGCTGGGGAATAGCTGCCAAATAGCAACATGTGTAGCTGCACAACGCACACAGTCCTCCGAGTCGCAGTCGGCGAGGATGAGGATGAGGATGCGGATGCAGTGTGTCGGTGTGCGTGCGTCTGTGTTTAATTGCGAAAATGTAGCAATCTTTTAGGCGTTACATCCAGTCAGCGACAGAGTCAGACAGCGAGCTTTTGTTATGTCAGCCACTGCCGCTGCGTGTGTGCCATGTTTTTCTACTCTCCACCATGGGGCGTCATACGTCGTGAGCCCTTACAGATACGATACTATAAATAGCATTCCTCAATTCGAACGATTTTCGGTATAAAATGTGTCTTGAAATATTCTTTAATTTTGTTTCAATCCTAGAGCTAGCAGAAGTCGGACGTTTACAGGTCATCAGTTATTTTATTCGACTAATTGTAGGCATTTCTTTCATATAGAAAACCTTATAAACACTTGTACAAATATTTAAGAACATCCTTTTTGATATGGAATATTGGAATTTTTTTGGGTGTCCTCTTTGAATGACCACAGCTGAATGCGAATGTAAACTGTGTGTGCTTCCTGGGACTGCAAGCGTGTGTGGCTTTTGCATAAATCTGTATTTCATTAAAATTTCATCTGCATCGTTCAACGAGTGACTTTTTCCGCTTTGCGCTGTTGAATTATTGAAATTTTCGGTTCGCAGTTGCCAGTTTTGCTTAGGTCGCTGTTCCACTTGCCTAACAAAGGCTTCCCCGATGCGACGCGGCCTCCTCTGCAGCATTTGCATATGAATTCGAATTCCAGCAACTGCAGCCCGGAGCCGCCTTTCCGTAACTTTTCCACGGCCTTCCATCCAACATCTCGGTGAGCCTGGCCTGGCCCGGCTCGGTCCTCATCCTTCCACAGCCATTTGAATTATGGCATTGCAGGGCAGCAACATGGCTTATATGCCATAAATATTTTCTATGTTTGCATTACTCACCAGATTTTTGCAAGTGATTTGCAACGGCCTGGAAACTGTGCACTCGACTTGTCTTTTAAGACTTCAGAGGCGGGGGCCTGCATTGATTCAAGTCGAAGATCTGAGTGCGTTGAAGGGGAGCTAACTTCATAAATGAATAATTTGGTTTATTGACTTGGCATGCTGCGCTTAAATCACTTGCGGCATAAACCAATTGAAACGAAACGGCTATGAAATAAATTAAATAAATAACTGAACAATAACCATCACATTATTTTATGTACAAAAGTAAATCAAACGTTCGCGATAAAGTCAAACTGAAATATAAATAAATCAATCAAATATTAATAGACACGGCCTTTGAATTCAAGCTTTGAAAATGTATGATAACAATTAAACAATTGAAACTGCAAATATAAACCCACCAATACTGGAAAAAATTAATATTTTCATATCCAACAGCAATTTTTGAGTGGAGCAGCAAAGAACACAACAGTTACTATAATCGTACTATACAAAAAGGGATAAAACAATCCGTAGTCGTCAAATGGGAAACTGCAACATATGTGATATAAACTAATTAAACCAACATTCAAGTATATTCTAAATCAACGTTAATTAAACTACGGAGAACGGCCGCAGAGAACTGGCAACGATAAATCAAAATGAGAATATATTGTGTGGGCTTGACTTTTATATAGTTATTATAATGACATTCAGTGCTACAAAAACGACGAAAACGAACAAAAACTAAATCAACAATAAAGCTTTAAATATATTTTCTACTTAATAAAACTTAAATTAATTGCACCAAATGTGATCGAACCGAAATAATTTATTGAGCAACCAAATACGAGTTACTTCAACAATAAAATTCTACAACACATTGCCTTCTCTCATCGTAGCCTAAACGAAACGAACACTGAAAGTCAACTACGTAGACGTAGAAACTATCGTTAATTATTAGCCATAACTGCAATCCGAATCAGCAATTAGCCGAGTGAATAAAAGCCCAACTCGAACATTTTCTGCGTGCAAAGTATTATGATAGGAATAGGCAATGCATAGACTAAGGCGACCAGTTCGAGCATTCATTCACGTCACAGTGCGCTAACGTTTGTGCCGCGCTACGTCAACGTCGATTCATAGATATTAATAAATGTTTATAGCTTTCAATGCCAAAATTCAAACGAAAATGAAATCGCCAACGAATACAATGCTGCATAACGTCAACGTTACGTAGCAACACGCCGAGCGTTGCGTTACGCTACGCTTCGTAACAGAGATCCGCCAGGGCCAATCGAGGATCCGCCACACACAAATACACCAACAAAACACCAATTTCCGATAACCCACTATCGCCTATCGATTGTCGATTGCAACTCGTCGAAAGCCGTTAATGAATCGACAGTTGCGGTACTCGCGCGCACAACTACGTCGTCATCGAGAAACGCAGCAGCAGCGCCGCAGGACGATACATCAGAGCAGCCAGAAGCACCATCGCTGGAAAGCCACCAAGAACAATAACAGCAAAAACTACAACAACACTATCAACACCGACATCAAGAACAAAACCACAACAACAACAACAACAACGAATTAACGGAGCTAGAACAAGCAGCCGACCACTGGCGATCAACGCAGCCCATCCTCAGCCCGCCACTCAGTTGCGCCAGCTCACAGGGCTGACGCAGCTTCCTAACAACAGCTACAGCTACGGCTACAGAAAACCCAAGAACCACCACAAGAACTACAGCACCACACATAGAATCTGTTTTAAAATATTACTCTTTGCTTCTATTTCTATACTCCTCCTCTTTGTGCCTATCGAAACTGTGCGCTCAGTACGTTCTCGTAGTTGTTGAGAAGGTTGAGAAAGTATCGACTCACGTGACTCCTTCAGCATGGACGTTGACTTTATTAAGCTCCTAAACGTAACCTGTGTCATCCCATTGATTTCGAACTGTTAATTAATTAGTTACCACAACTCGACTACTCCCACGCAACCTTGAAACCAACGGATACGTACCTACTGACGTGACGTATACGCACCGTTGAACGGAACAAACAAGCAACCAAAAAAATAAACTAAAACAGTAAACAAAAAGAAAAAACAACACCAAGATGCAGGCCGCATTGATGCTAAGATCGAAATCTCGGGTGGCGAGAAGAAGAAAGCTACGAAAATTAGGTGGAAGACTTGAGTTGCCTAGTAATGTAGCAACTAAAGAAATAGCTCCATTTCCTCGTTATCCACCTGAGTCATGGGTAATAATATAAAATACCAACCAAATACCAAGTTAAATTTAAACCACATTCTTTCAATCTCTCTCTGTCTCCTTCTGAACCGAAGAGCTCAGCCCCCACAAAGAACATAAAGTGCGAAAATGCAGTAAAGCAATAGTTTAAACTTTGACCCCTTAAGAACTAAAAGCAAACTAAAAGCAAAGAGCGCTAATATCTAATAAGTCGACAAATGAATACCATCAGCTAAAATGAAATTTTAAGTTCTACCCCCAATCCAACCTGAAACCCAGCCCCCTAGCCCCTTCTTCACTATCCGGCTATCTTTCCAATCTGTACTTCTCGCCCCTATCTATCTCTATAACTACCTGTCTACTTTTCACCCCTTCTATATTAGTGTCTCCATCTTTCCGAGCCCAAGACACAAACTCTATTTTGATTTTAGAAACGCCCCAGAGTTAACTACTTACCAACAGAGCATACGTTTCCTTAAGTAGTGTGGCAACTCTTTCATAGGAAAAATAGATTTCAACTTTCCATCTCTTTACTGGATCTTGCAGTTAAACTAGCGTGTGCCCCGAATCTAGAACATAGAGCCGCTTTGGAACGTATCTTACTATTAACTGTTAACTCAGTAGAAGTTTTATAATATGCGATATGACCATAGATACTATTCTTTTCAACTCTAAGAGCTCTGCCAGCCAATAACTAAATGCGCTGTACAACTAGCTTATCCACCTTTATTCAATTCTCAGCAAACTATTAGTGCTTTTGCTCAACTCTACTTCTACCTCTCTCTCTTTAGCTAACTAACTATCCAACTATCTAACTATCTGTCTGTCTAGCTCTCTGCCTCTTCTGCCTTCTGTCTCTATCCCACTAAATGTAACTCTCTATAAACGCTCTAACCAATAACTAACTCTATGTCTGTCACCCAGTCCCACACTTAGCTTCAACTGTAGTTGAAACATTGCACAGACCACACTTCCAAGTCAACCCCCACCACCCCACAACCGAACCCCTGCCAATTGTGCACTTGCTTAAACTCTATGTATCGTATAAATAAGAATCAGTATAACCCAAGACGTGTGTAGATCTTCACCCACAGTACCAACCACTACCAATTCAGACATATCTAATGCGCTCTTCCCCAACTACACGCTGCACCCTGTTAAACTAGTCGAGTAGTACTCAAAAGTATCCAAAGCAAGTGCTTCTAACTATTTACCACTAAACCAAACTCAGATAAAGCAAACCAAAAACGAGCTATGAAATATCAAATACAAATTACCCACATAACAAATATAAAGCACATCAACCGATCTATAATTTTCAACACATTTATGCTTATTTGATTAGAGTAACACTTCGTTGACCTGAAAGTCCTTTCATTAGGGGAAACAACTTTCAGTAATCAAGTTTTTTCCCCTAGTCCCAAGGCTTAGTTAAGCGAAAGTGTACGAGGGTTCACCACATAAATACCCATATTTTTTATGTTTAGTTTGAAGGCCTTGCTTCATGGAACTCTGTATCACACGAGTCCAAGGATCAAGCCGATTATACATAGATTACATAGGTTATATTTTCGCCAAAACACGCTCTATTACAACACACTACTACTCTCACTTAAATCTATCTCTGTCGCTCACTGTCATTCCTTTGGATACTCTTTTGCTTTTGTCCCATAACTTTCTCCTATTGAAAACACATACATACATATGTCCTACGCCACACATCACTCGAATTATTATGTGTCTTATGTCTTAAACTTTTCGGTTTACAACTTGCGCCTCCGTCAATGTAATTGCTAATCCCTTACCGAAACGTTGTCGTCCACCATTTGCAAAACTAGAAAAACACATACGTGACAACTCCACCGGCGCCGCCGCAGCCGCCTCCGCCACCGCCGGAAGTAAGTGTCAAAACATCCATTTTGAAACCATACATTTGCATACGTAACTGTTTGAGTTACAAAACCAGAAACCAAATTACCAAGTCAAACTTTTTCGTTCTGTCGTTTGTTCATCACGTGAAGCGTCTCCCGCGTTTCTTCTTTGTTTAAGCGTAACGTAATGACCACGTGCGTGATTGCCATAATGCAATTTCGCTGTGCCGCTTACGTTGCCATGTTGCAGTTGGTTGTAAACTTAAAGTACAATGAAAATGCTTGTAAATAATTCCCTTGCTTTGCACTTGATCTCTTGTTCCTCCCCTCCCGCTCCCTTTTGCTATATTTCTCTGTTTTAAATCGTAATGCCTTTCCTTTTCCCTTTAAACGCTTCCTTTCAACTTCCCCCTTATTAAGTTTCGTAGAACGCCCAGTAAGCATTTGCACATGAAATATTAAAAATATTTTTCTTGGTGTGCATCGGTGTGTTTTTTGGCCCGCTGCTTAGGCACAGCATTGAGCATTATGCCAAAGCCAATAAAATATTTTAAATATTTTATTAACTGCAAAGCAGGGCCAGCGAAGGAAAAGGATCCTGCCGACACAAAAAAGATTGCATTGAATATTTACAAGCATTTTCATTGCTTTGATTTGAACGACCCCTCCATACCATTTTGTGTAGAGAGCGAGCAGCGGCTGTGCTGCATAAACTGCCAGCTGAACTTGAGCAAACGTGCGAAACAAGTGCCCAGCCCATCCACATCATTCATCATGCATGGGCAGCGAAGGAGTGCCTACGAAATGGACTAACCTAACCCAGCCCTTAATAACATCACACATTTGTTGAACTCGGCCCCACGTTGGGCGCCACTTTGGGGCAAAGTCAATCGTAAATTAACGCAATTATTTTCCCATGTAAATTTCAAGCGGTTTAATTAACATACCATCGGGATGTGATTAGCATAAATCAGTTGGGGAAACTCAACAAGTTTTGGAAGCCGCAAATTCAACTCAATTTACATAGAAAATCCATTTGTGCGCTCTCCTTCCATCCCTACGTACATACATTACATGTATCAATTAGCAATGAGTTCGGCAATTTTTCAGTTCGTTTTTTACTCGTTTCGTTGGCTTTAGTTTTTAATTTGTAGTCATCAAAAAACAAAAAAAGAACAACAGACATATGAAACAATCAAACGATAAACCAAAAGAAAGTATGCAACATTAACTAACAACCAAAAACAGACCACCCAAAGCAACAACAACAACAAAACAAAACAATCAAACGCCAAAACACTCAAGAAAATGCATTAATATAAAATAAACAAAATGGTATCAAGTTTTCCCAAAAGATTCTGTAAAGCTTACTTGCCTCTCATTCCCGTTTTCGATCTAGGAGCTCAACTTGATTCAATTGCGAAATTTGTTCCACAAAGTCAAATCAATCAAGAAGAAAACAAAAAACGCTTTGCAAAAAAAAAAAAAAATCACACAATACCTTTGTGTTGAAAAAATTCAATTGAATGTTTTACAAAAACGGCAAAATGAAAATGAAAAAATGTTCCCTTTGACAATGCCAGCGCAGACCGATTTCGGTCGTGCCGGCTGCCAAAGTGAAAACTTTGCCTCAAATTGAAATGCACATTTTAATTTCGGCCCGAAACCATTTTTTTGTGGAACATTCACATGTTGAAGCAAGCGCTTAAAACTAAAACAATAACAACAAGAAGAGAATACAAAGCAAATAAGGCAGTACGGCAGCAAAAAAAAAAAAAAAAAAAAAAACAGAGTAAATACCAAGGAGTGTATACAATACAATTTTGGCTGTGAGTTGAAAGGTTTTTCTGGGTGGGAAAATTGTTGTTCTGTAAGTTCTGTTACAAATACATTTCCAGCGACCTGGGTAAGTCAGAGTTGGCGTGTTATCTATACCAAATATGTAATATATAAATAAAGCGTAAGGAAATTGTTTTCCGTAGTTTAGAAAGCCTTTCAATTTAGCTAAATATGCCGGCCAAATACCCAACCGAATATGACCATCATAATACTATAAAAAAAGCCTAACCCACCAAGCCAATTAAGCGCATTTGATCATACCTTGTTGCCATGCAAAACAAGAAGGATTCATTCAAACTCGATTATAATTATTTGCTGCCAAAAAATGAGCAATTTTACAAGTATTCTATGCATACTTTTGGGGCAGACGAGGGCTTGAAAGGAAATTCGAGTCCCTTAAAAGTATGCCATGGAGCCAAACCGGAACTCATTAGGGTCCACATCGCAAACTCATTTCGTTTCAATTATATTTTGGTTAGTTTTATTATCTATGTCGACACATGTGGCACTTTTCTGGGAATATTTTCGCTGTGCGCTTCAATCGTTGCTTTGAATATTTTTTTAGCCTTAAACGTAAGCCCTTCTTCCTGTTTTTCGATAACACACAAGGGACTAACTGCCTATGGTTTGTGTCCTCGATCCTCTCCGCTACTTCTCTCTCCTTCTAACTCAATGCGAAGCACGCACCACATATACGAAATGACCACTCGAGAAACCACCACACCTCCACACACACCACCCGTACTCTTTTTAAACACTTATTTTTCGATTAATTTCTTTCAAACGCAGGTGCGCGACATTCAATTGCAAAATGTATCATGCTCTGTCTCTTTCACCCAAAAGAAATCCGCCCAAAAGTATGCAACGCTTTCTAAATGAATTCAAATGATAGACTCAGATCGTCCAATTAGGTACAGTCTAATAATGGAAGAATTCAAATTACTGTCATCTCTCCTCCTGTATCGGTGTCTAAAATCGTAACCACAATGTTCTCTCTCTCTTTGTCTCTCATTTATACAATGTATCTCTCTGTCTCTGTCTCTCTCTCTGTGCTGTGGCCCGTGCTATATATGTAACCAAAATGAACTTAGTAGCGTGCTAGGATTAGTAGCTTAATATATATAATATAAATAGCCATATCTATCGTGAGTGTGTGCGCGTGTGACTGAGTGTATGTGAGCTCTAGCATATTTGGACGTATGTAAAAACGGCCGGAATTTGAACAGCAAACAAGCAATATCTATCGTATAACTTTTCCACATTTTTTGCTTGCATGCTTGCATTGGCTTGCTCGTCATTTCTAGCCTTCCATTCGTATCACTCTATCTTTATCCCTATATATGGAATGTAATCAAACCTTGTTGTTCCGCCGCGTGCATTTTAATTGTTCTGTCGGTCGAGCGAGACCGATATCCTTAATATACTCGTACTCAGTCTCGGTGTTACTCGCATGCGCTTAATTACGAGCAAGAAGTCCATTTGAATTCGATTTATTTATTTGCCATTGTTTGCTTTATTTCTTACACATTTTTGGGTATTCCGATCCATTGCATGTCTCGTGTTTCTCGAAGCGTCGATGGGCGGTCTAACGATTTCCGTAAACTGTAAAAAAGAAAACAATGCTACTCCCGTTAACTTGCTTTGTGAATTCAACAAGCTACTCGCAAAAGCACAAGACTAATTTTATAAAACTCTATAAACTATATTTGAAAGAAGCACCGCAATTATTCATTATCTAACATGACTAACCCACGCAACGCCTCTATATCTTACTAATACAACATCTCTTCTTACATGTATCTAATGGCTTGTGGTTTTGGCAAAGTTTCTTGGATCCTGTCCTGGGAAAAAATCAGTAGTTTGTCGGTCCTTAGGCCATTAAGGCCCTTCAAAATCATTGGCTCTGTTTTTAAGTTCAAATATAATGTCTTAGGGTCCATCGGTTAACCATAGAAACTAAGATTTACCAGGCCCAGAGTGTATCTTTATCGCCTAGCTCCAGTCTTCCACCCCTAAAATCAAACTGCACACAAATCCCCAAAACCTTTTCGATGTGATTCTTCTCGCTCGCAACCTGTATACATTCGTGTGGTAAGCTTAGCCAAGAAAGGTCGCAGTAAGTAATCAATGGTAATATATGACGCCTCCACACCGACCAGGACTAAATCAATTTCGGTGGCTGATGAAAGCCTTGAGAGGAGGGCAGGGCAGCCGAGAATTGCACAATTTGCGGTCAGGACTCGTGTGGGCACTTGAAGGACTCGGCTTAAACCCAGCTTCTTCTCTGTCAACTTGACTTACTGCCATTTGCGGCCAAAAAGTTTCAGATGCCATAGACTATTTCCCCCTGATGTGCCGGCCAAGAGCAACAACGGCTGCAGGCGCTCGAAGGAAGGAAGCGACGTAAGAGCTCCGGAAGGGCAAAACTTTGCAATGCAATGAAATGCAATCGAACGGAACCGAAAGCCAGCGACATGCATTTTCCTTTCCCTCTTCTCCCGCCCCTTAGCCCACTCCATTCCATTGTTTTTCCGCCCGAGAGCTGTCGAGGAGGTTTGTGCTTGGGCGCAGCACTTTAAAGATTTTATTGCGAGCAAATTATGGAGCATATTTTTTAGCGCCATCCCTACTTCCCACAGCCGTTGCCAGCACTTTGGCTGATTTATTGCGTCGTCGCCAAATGTGAAATCGAGCGCGGAGCAAACCTGATCGATGGCTTTTGCTAGATGCGTAGTTATGCGTTATTTTTTGCGCTTTCAGTAGCAGTCAAGGGGGCGGCGACATGCGTTCAATTAACTGCGGGACCGTTTGACATTTTCATTAGGCAAACAAAGCCAAAGAAACTCCGCTGTGCGACGTTTACATTTCACGGCCGGATATCCGGCTGCAAAAAGAAAACCCGAAAGAAATGTCTGCTTCCGTTTGAAGTCCGCAAGCCGGCATTCGCACACACAGCCACACAGTTCACATTTAGCCGCAAAACGACTTTAATTTGCGGTGCCACTGGCGCCTTCCCCCTTTGGTATCCTCCGCCCAGCCCCCTGGGTAGTCCGATTTCATTACACAATCTGAGCTTAAATGCTAACTTTTTCGGTTCCTCGGGTTCCGTTTGGGAAACTTACCCACTGGTCTTTGTGGCTTTGCCTTTAAATTGTTTTGTTGGCCGCCAGTCGGGCAGATCTTTCCGATTTTCTCTAGTTTCTGGGATGCTTGAATGG
The DNA here is from genome assembly GCA_008042715.1 of Drosophila bocki. NCBI lineage: Eukaryota > Metazoa > Arthropoda > Insecta > Diptera > Drosophilidae > Drosophila > Drosophila bocki. The sequence continues at coordinate 19,898 of VNJY01005170.1, read as the reverse complement.
GGATTTTTCGCTCTGCCCCATGTGTTGCATGTGCTCCAATCGATTTTGTGCGTTTTCGGTAATTGAATTTAAAATCACATCCGCTTTATTATAAAGGCGCTAAATTGCAAAGAAAATAATAATACTCAACCTATCTGGATTTTGGAAAGCTGCAGGAAAACTAGGTACAGGTTACTTAAATCATGAAGAATACCAAACAAGTAAGAAAGCTACAGTCCAGATTGATTAAATAGCCCGACCCCCAACATGATTTCGCCGATAGACTTCTAGAATTAAAAAGATACATACAAAAGTGTCTCCAGATAGAACCATGGTTCGAAACTCGAATAATGAGTTCGAGTGCAAGAGAGATGGATATACAAGAACTTTGGGGTGGGGCTATATTACATTTATTGAAATAACTCCTACGTTTATCATCCGATTTTGCTCAAAATACCTCGGATTATATCCAGTATCTACAGCTCTTATGATTTGAAATCAATTTACTTTTAAAACTAAAGGTTATATCTTAGCAACTTTTAAAACAAAATGTACGGCAACATATAAGAATGTTGTCACCAAATGTAATGGCTTAAGCTCTTATAGTCCCTGAGGTCTGTTGTTTTACACAAATCGACTAGGCTGGGGATGCTGATCAAGAATAAATATTCTTATTAGGGGCGGACATGCCTCCCTCTGTGTTTTACATACATTCTCGGTTGGTACTAAGATATAATACCCACTGGTACTAGCTTTTGAATTCTAACATTATTTTGCAAATAAGGGAAAATGAAACTATCAGGGAAATGAGGCAAAAGTTGAATGCATAAATCGAACGCTATATAGTCGTATATTGCCCTTTTGTCGTTTGGGTTTTCAAGCTGCGATTTTTTGTGATAGTGTCCAGAGATGAGGAGGCCCGTTGGCCTAATGAACTTCTTCGGCCCGACCGTTTAAGGCTGATTTGTGTACCAAAGATGTACTGCAAAGCCGTTTCACATTCGCCCCGTGGCCCTGGCCATGTGCCAGTTTCGGGACCAGCGTAGGCTGGCCATGCCGCATAGGCCGTGGAGTACCTTGAGCCTGGCTGCCCCTGGGCTACGGAGAGCAGCCGGAAACAAAAAAAATCTTGCTGGACTGGCGTGCAAAGGGATACAAAGCTGGCGGGGCCAAACAGGCTGTCCTCTCAGTGTCGATTAGTGAAATTGCCTGTAATGTCTTTGCGCCTGCCCCTGTCCCTGGGTTGTCCCTGGCCCTGGCCCTCGATTTTTCCTTGCTGCTGCATTGTCTAACCACAGCACAGCATTAGCTTTCCCTCTGTTCTTTACGACCAGGTCGTGTGTCAGCTCCAGCTGCGGCTGCTCCTGCATTTTTCATTAGCCTGCGCACCTCTTACTTGGCTGGCCAAGCTCCTTGGCTCTCGGCCCACCTGTCCGAACGCCGAGTGCCAGGACTACCCTGCCATCCTTGGTGTTGATTTCGCAAGTGCCTTTGATGCTGCGCAACTCTAGTCGTTCTCCTGCAGCGGCATAATCAGGTTGTACACGGGCCAAATCACTGGTCCATTGCCATCTGCCTCCTTGGCCATGTATGCTGAAGGGAACTTTACAGATTTGTTTTCAATTGCTTACGGAAAGATCAAGATGCGAGCTGAACATTTCAGGGTGCTGTAAAGAGCCAAGACTTGGGGAATAGAATATAATTTAGCTGACCGAATAAACTAAATCAAGGTTATACGGCAAGGAAGAAATAAATATGAGAAAAATAACACTCAATTCCTATCCATGAATACGGCTTACTTGTTTCAACGCATTTTCAAACCGTTAACCACAGTTTAACATCGTCCCTGGGCAGAAAAAAAACAATATAGCACTTGGACAAACACAAAACAATCAGTTCTCAAACAATTAATGAGCTCGAATAAATGGCTGTCGATAATGGCCTATTTCTCCGACTCGCCTCTGGGAAATTGTCGACGAGAACATGTTAATTTTCGACGCCGCTGGCCAATTGCGGCAAAACAATTTATTGTTACACAATGAAAACCGAAATCAATGGCGATTATCACAATGGAAAAGGCCGAATCCTAACAAAGCCCATAGCCACTCTGCCGAAAGGGGGTTTACGCAGTAATTATCGTTAATTAAATGGGAATTATTGCGCCAGCGACATTATTAACCATGGTTACAGTGTTGAGGTAAAAAATATTACAATGAACATATCGGAGTTGCTCTTCTCTCGTCACTGTTATACTCACATACGCTGCCTCGTTTGCAGGCTTCTTTCGATTTGCCATTAAAGAGGCATATTTGGCTTACTTTTCTGAGCCGAAATCGGAGAACAGCCTTGCGGCTGGCTTCCGTGTCCTGTGTTCATTAGCGTTTTGTCGCCTCCATGCGCCAGACCCGATTGAGAGCATTTCCGACGCTTTGTTGTAATTTTTACAACATTTCTATTTTCCTATTTGTTGTTCGCTAGCTCGCATTGCGTGAGTTTTACTATTGGCAAAGGTTAGGCCACTGTTTTTACCATGGGATAAGAAGCAGGGGTGCCAACGCTCTTATAAATAGCGAGTTCATCGATTGGCCATAGATATCGGCTGGCCCGGCGGAAAAGTCTGCGAAATATTCAACAATGGCAAAAGGTGAAAGTTTAATGAACACCTGGCGTGTGCGTATTCGCAAAAATATTTCCATTAAATGGCAAATATTTTCCAACTTCATCAGTAGACAGCCGGATCAAGTTGACAGGATTAGCCAATCGTCAAGGTCAGAGGGAGTTGTTAGTAGTAGTAGTTTATCTAAAAAAATGAAATGAATTGCTTTAAAAATGGCTTAGAAAAGTATAGATATATATTTAGATATTTCAAGATCAATTGCCGAGAAATCCCTAACATTAAGACATTCTCTCAAAACCTTGGTTGTTCAAGTTGATGTAGAATTACTTGTATCTTTTAAAGTGTCAGAAAGATTTCCTTCTGGCCTCTCTTTATTAAGAAGATTTTAAATAGGCAAATTTAATTAATCAGACTTATCATTATTAATCTGGTTAAGCAAGGTGTATCATTGAACTTTTTTTTAAATTAAGTACAACAGTACACATAAGTATGCCGTAAGATAATTATACCATATATCCGGGACCTTGAAGTTTAACCTCTTATTATCCAAAATCACAAAGTCTTAAAAACAGTAGCATAAATACTTACCTTATTTGTTTCGCCACCATTCTCAGTTGGTTTTTAAATATTAAGGGAAATCAGCATGTTTTTTTTTCACCCATATGACCTCCAATGATCTAGAGAAACTCCACCACTTAGCCAAACACCTGACCTTTGGTGGAGAGCCAACGAAATATTTCGAGAGCCTCCCAGTGGAGGCACTGCTCCACGTGTAACTTTGCCACTCTCAACTCTCTGGCGGCCTTCGGTGGACGAGACGCCTGGCTCTCCGTCAATCAGCGTCGCAAATTTTTGATTACACCTACATTAAGTCAAGGGCAGGACAACAGTTACAGTTTCAGTTATGTGGAGCAGCCGATCGATACTTCCTACCCGCTTCCCCCTCGTCCTTTCTGGCCCTTGCTTTGTGTGACTGCGATTTTGCACACGAAAAGCAAACGAAACCAGAAAACGTGGCTCTACATACAGAGTCCATCATGTTCACTTATATACGCCAACTATACCGTCATATATATCTGTTGGATTTCCTTCCTCCCCGGTATATAGGCCACCCAGCGGGTATATGTGTGTGTGTGCTTGTCGCTTTATTTGCCTTATTACTGACACGCAGCATATTTAGTAGCTGGCTTAGTGGCATTGCCTTGTTTATAGTCGCAGCTCTACGGAGCTGGATGGCTCCGCAACCTCCGGAGCCGTGAACCCTCCGCGCCGCCCCTGCCGGGTCGAGCCAAGTCGAGTCACTCATTAGCCTGTCTACGTGCTGGCCAGTCCTCGTGTGTATGCAAATGGGGCTGTGGGTGTGCACCTGTTTGCGTGGGGCATCGCGGTGCCCCTGTGTCTGTGCAACTTGAACTGACATTGACTTGTGTTTGTTTGCTTTGCGGCAAGTCAGGCAGAAACGAACGATGTTTTCCTTAAAAAGGCAAATAAAAGTGAGCCAACATGAAGTATACGACACGTAGCTTTGGACATTGTCAACTTGGCAAATGGGGAAAACTACTGATTTGTAATGCTACGACCTTTCTTAAGAGTTTAAGTGGGGCTTTGAATGGAAAACTAACTACATTTTAATATTTAAAATTGTTTCAATAGAATATATTATCTAGTTTTATATACCTACGGATTATGTGGTAAATAAAATTTTATTTGTTTTCTAAACTCAATCATAGACATTAGCATCAAATTTGAGTTTATGAAGGGTCTATTAATTGGTGATCAGCATCTACAGAGAAGTCGATTTAGACACATCTTCTAAGTTTTTAGATGGAAATTCTAATTCTAAATAATATTGCAAACTTATCAAATTTATAAAACATCGGTGCTGTCCATAAGTCTAGCATAAAAATTAAAATTTTTTGGTCTTTGGTCTTTCAAACAACTGTTTTGGTTATATTTACTAATATTCTAATTTTTATAACTAATTGAAATATCCGATTGCAAATATATGCGCCTATCCGACAGCATAGGGCTTTTTTGTGATTATACCGCAGTAATTAAAAATTATATTTTTAAAAAATTAAATACAACTATAAAACAGGAAAAAAAAAGCTGAATGACGAAGTTTGTCTACCCTTGCAGTTTCGAGACAAAATCGATTCATTTGATTTAAAAAGGTCTTCGAGATTTTTAGTATTTAATTAAATTATTGGCAAAATGGTGTTTAGAAACCTTTTTTAGGGACTCACAATCAGACGGAAAAAAGTTAGTGTTTCTTTACAATACACAAAATAGTGTGTTTCGATTTACCACAATTGCCTGATATAAAAATAATAACACTGACTTCATTACATTATTTTCGGATAATTTAAGGGTTTCATCTTAAAATATATCTTAAGAGTTCAATTAAAGGGTCATGGGAAAGGGTCATGACAACAGCTTGAATTCTCTGGTTTTTCCAAAGTCAAAGGGTGTTCCTTTGAAGTCATAAATCGAACATATTCTTTATAAATATACCAATACTGGACTTATTTTATTTACTGCATGTGGCTGCGCTAAACAAGTGATTTGCTATGCTGCGATTTTTTAACCTTTCAACTGAGGCATGCCGCGTGATATTGTTGGGAATAATATAAACGAATACTTTTGACTTGTGTCTTGAAGTGTGCTCTCTTTCTGCTTAACTCCCTTCAGTGTTCTTGATTTTCAGTTGATGTTCCATATTCCCGCTCCCAATTCTATCCGCCCCTCTATATATATCTTTCCCTCTTACTTGATGTTTAACCATATTTGATATCATTATCCTAACTGTTAACTGTTTAACTTCAAAGTGTGTTTATGCCTTTACCTAACCAACTTATTTTCCCGATTGGATGCCAATTATGTTTCCCATTGATGTTGTAATTGATGGCTAGAATACCGGTTCCCGGAGCCAGCGGTAAATTCAGTATTCAGTTAAAAACGAAATTTGATTGCTTTACACTAGACGTTACTCTTGTGATGAGTTGTATTGTATGCTTTTGAAAAATTAAGATCTTTAAATACGTGTACCCCTACCCGCAAACGAGAGATGATCTCACACAGCCCAACTAATCACTTAACTGTATATATTTTCTATGCATCTGCCCCACCGTCACCGCAAAACAATCAAATCCAATATCGCCACCGCAACCGCAACCGCGACCACTGTGTGTTGTTGTCGTCATCGCTTGGTGTTGGTCTCTGCGCTATCATGTCGTCGTTGTCACTCGGTATCGATCCCGAATCCGATTACGATCCCGACCCGACCCAACCCGAACCGACCCGACCAACAGTGCGCCCAGGGACGGGCCGCCTGGCTGGAGCGGGGCCGACGCTGCAGCGTCCAGGATCAGCAGCAGCAGCAGGCCACCTGCCACCGACGCTGGGTGAAGCGCAACCGAGTAAGTGCCACCACGTAGGAAACATCACAGGACAAGTCTCCCGCCTGTACATACTACCAAACCCGTATCTCTGGCCCAGCGGCATCTCACCTTCAACTTCACCTGTACCTGTACCTTTCTACCCCCATCACCGTCACCACTCTTTCATGCACCACTTTCCAAGTGTCCAGCGCATTCTCTGTCAGGCGGAGCAGGCAGAAACTTTATACGTAGCAGTAGCAGTCCAGAATGTAAATCTTTTATTTTAAACTGCGACTTTTGAAACTATTTATTGATCGAAGTAAGAGCCTTGAAGCCTCCATAGGAACACAACTCTTGAAAGGCAGAAACAGGAACGCATTTTTCCCAAAACGTAACGCAACGTCTATTATTTTTTAAAGACTCTTTTATCAAAATCCGATTTTGAATAAAGCTTTTTTATTCTAATAGAAAACCATTTGAATATTTCCGAACATTAATGCAAACCCTCCGATATTTGAACATAAAACAAATATTACTTTGAAAACCATTTATATTTCGATTGATTACTGATAATATCCCCTTACATTGGCAGATACAAGACGCCTCCTTGGGCGGCTCTTCGGACGACGAGGATTTCCTGGGCGTTCTACGCGGTCCCAGCACCTTTGCGAACGCCTTTCTCTACGTGGGCCTGGGCACGGTGGCGCTGGGCTTGGTCATCGCATTCGTGGGCACTGGGGAGAAAGGCTTCAAAACCGTGGAACTAAGACTTATAGGGCCCTCTCTCATAGGCAATAAGACTGTTGACAGAACCCCCAGTATTCTTCTGTACTAAGAAATCTTTTCTCTGCAGGATTGGGTCTGATCTGTTGCATTTTACGCATCCTCTTCTGCATCTGCCCATCGCACTGCATCTCATCCAGCAAGAAGACGCGCAAGAAAAACTTCAACAAAATCGATGCGGATCACACCACCTCGCTGCTGAGGAACGAAAGCAAGAGGGTATCCATAGCGAGGGGACCCAGCATTCAGGTGGGATTTGCTATGAAGTTTTGAAGCGTTTTAAAGATTCGGTTTTCTAAACTAAGTATGTCGGTAGTTAAAGTTAAAATTTAAGCGATTGAATTATATTAAGTAAAGTGTTTTTCGATAAGCTCAGAGACCTGAAAATGTAAGAACATGGCTGTCAGTATTATCTTAGGGGATATACCATGAAAGAGCTCCAAAATAAATGAGAAGTCTTCATTCGTTGAGTTTTTGTAAGAAACTAGTTTATTTCATTCCAATCCTAGCTTATATAGCTAACGTGAGAATGTACATTTAGATATTAGTTCTAGACCCACGCATCGGACAGTTCCCGATCGTGAGAAATATTCTAAGTGCGATAAGGGTGCACATAGCCAACCCGATAGCACATATCTTGAACAAACCCAGACCGCTCGCAGGAGGTCATATTTCGGGTTGCTTGTATTACATAGGCGGTTGTATTAATAGATAGATATGCACATACTAGGCAGTGCTCTGCTGCTGGGACTTAATCGCTAACAGATGCGTTCTTATTTATAAACGTGTTCATGTTTGAACATACCATATTTGTCTAATTAACCACTTGCGTTCAACAGGTAACCAATTCAATCACCGATTCCTTAAATCTAGATACATATACTCTCACGTTAAAATAAATTCAATTAAAGCTAATGTCTGTCCGTCTGAATAAAGATTAATGTATTTAGAAGGGCGTTAAATAGTCATTGATGTTATTATCACTAAAAACTGATTTAAATATTTTTTCTTAAGCTAAGATAAGTAATGATTCTTGGTTTTTGGGTAACAATGTCTCTGAGCAGTGGTCTAAATAGGGGTTATGACAATTTGGCAGCCCTGGTACTGGCCTTAATTCCGATCTTTTCCGAAGGCATACGAACGGGTATATTGTGGAAGTGACGCCATAGGTCCGGCAGTGGAATAAACTGACGTTGTATAGTGCTTAGACCATTGTTCCAATAAAGTTGACCACATTCTTATAGGTTAAGCGATCAAGTCAGTTTTAAATACATAAATATCATAAAACAGGTGTCTAAAGATATCGACTATACCTCTCTTACAAGTTTCCACAATATCCATCTCTATCTATATTTTATGTAGGCCAAATATCCAATAGCGCACAAACGGAGCCAGAGCAAAATGCTCAACGAGGGAATGGAGGCACTCCGTCAAATTGCCACCACATCATTGTTTATGCAGAATGAGCAGAAGACTGCCATTAATCGCGTAGTACCGATCATCAATGAGCCGGACAGCGGTGGTAAAAGCAAGCTTAGTACTAAGCACGAAACTTTATATATATAATACTCAAAATTAGCCTTAAATACTACATGAATACTAACTAACAGCTCTCATTTTCTGTTCAGATGCTCCACTGGAGATGAAGAAACTGCAGACAGCTCTCAATGCCTGCGAGATGAGCGACGAGGAGCATGACCAAGAGGAGCAGCAGCAGATTGCCAAACCTACAACAGCCACAACTGCCGTAACGATTAGTACCACCAAAGACCCGACATCAGCAGGAGCAGGAGCAGGAGCAAGTGCACCTTCGAGAGTAACGAGAGCCACCACACTGAGTACCGTAGACGAGAAGCCCGACAGCAAGCTGGTGAGGCAGCGAGTGACCCTGCAACAACAACGCTCGCAGCAGCAGCAGAAGCCGGACCATATCTCCAAGTCGCAGTCGCTGTCCTCCTCTTCCACAATCAGGGACTCGCTGGACGGCGTCGTGGTCGAGGAGGAAACATCCCTGATAGATGCCGGCAACAATGCCACAGCGGCATCTGCTGCAGCTCCAGCTGTGATACCAGGCAGCTGCAGCACAGGAGCGATACCCAGATACCCCACGCGGACGGCCCAGTCCACGGGAGCGCTCAAGACGACAACGACTACGACATCGACAACGTCGACGTCGCCATCGACGACTACAACGACGACTTCGCCCACCATCACGGCGCGGCTGCCCACGTCGCAGTCGCACCCCATCAGCTACGACCTGCCCCCGGCCCTGCCGCACACGTACTCCGCTTCGGCAACAGTGCGCGGACCCCTGGGCATGTCCATGAGCAGCTCCGCGTACGCGATGCCCATCAGCAAGGTGGGCACCACTGCCGCCATGCCGCCCACCACCACAACGATCAGTCTGCTGCCACTTCCGGCGCCGCCGACGATGACCACCACCACAATGGCGGCGGCCAGCATTCCCGGCCAGGTGCCGGAAACCAGCGGAGCCAAGAGTCTGAGTCTGAGCTTAATGCAACCCATGCCGGCGTTGCGACCAGCCACGGCGTTCGGCCTGTCCACGGCGTCGTTCAGCACACAACTGGAGCACAAGTCGCATCCCTCATCCGCCGGATCGACGATGGGGCGTGGCGGCAGGTTGCAGGCACCGCCCTCAGCGATAGGGACAGCGGCGTCGTCAAGCAAACTCGAGCCTGAACTGGTGCTCAGTCCGGCTAAGCTAGGCCAATAGAATAATGGGAATTAGTTTCGATCTTACTTAGTTAGCCGCCAGGTCATGTACATGTCTAGGTTCTATGCGCGAGTGTGAGTGCGACTGACTGGGTGTCTGTGCCATGTGTGTGCTAGAGTGAAAGGGTATTACGTAGGACGGGAACGAGAGAGGCGTGCCCAAAGCTATCTTTTAAATGTGCCACTAGAAAAACTAAGAGAACTAAAACCACGCCCAAAACCGAAACTCTAAAAAGGGGGTCATGTTCTGACTCAGTTCCCTACAAAATCATGAATATGATGCATGCATCAATCCCATGTGGAAGCCATCAAAAGTCCACTTCTCGGCTCAGAACATGACTTATTGTTGTTCTTTTAAACAAAGTTGTCTGTGTACCTGTAAACTCCCCCTAGGACTTACCTATGTTATCGCTTATCCCCAGATTCCTCAGTACGTTTTTCGGATGTTCCATCCACTCTGCAGCTACCCGCTTATTCCTTCCGACTGTCCGACCTGTTCCTCAGGCTTCAGGTGGCATAACCATCGCCCAAGTGCTCAGCAAATACAGCTATCCCAAAATCATAGCCAGGGTATTATAAAGTTTGTATTCCAAACATATCGTTAACGAAATACATAAACCAATGTAACACTTAATGTAATAAAGAGCCAAACAAGAAACCTAATGCGAAGACGGCATGCGTCCGAATTGTCAAAGAAAACCAAAAACAAAATCGAAAGAATATGGCTACTAAACCAATTAGATATATATCCAACGATGTATGCGTCCACTAGACACAAGCAATGTCAGACAGCTAAATACCCAAATATAAATGTACCAGTATGCATGGGAGCGTGTTTCTGTTTAACTAATTCCAATCATAAGTCCACAAAATTCAAAAAGTATTAGGTACTGGTGCCCGCGTCCTAGAAGCAAGCCTTGAAAACCCGTTAATAAATTAATTACCAGCTCTTATGTTTTGTTATTGTTGTGTCCTGTTTTTTTGAAAATGAGCTTATCTTAGCTATCAAAATAAATTTGGAACAAGTTCAAATAAATAAAAATTAAAGAATTTTATCATAAAAGTCAATTTGGACCTTATGACATTTCAGATTATTTTGATATAACAAACTAACCCTTAAACACTTCACAAATGATGGTCCTAAGAGTGAAAGTCGACTTAAAATTATCATTTTTTAACAAATTTAACGAACAATTTAAAATATTTCATTAATGTAAGCGCTTGCTCTTTGAACCGGAAAGTCACCCAGAAAATTACGACGTCTAATAAAAAAAATAAAAATAAAATAACCGGAACCCTAATGTTAGGTATGGCCATATAACTACAAGAAAAAGAGCCGCAAATAAGCAGATGTAACATCCTTAAAGGGAAATTTGTAAGGTGCAGGTACAGCAACCAAAGAAGCAGAAAGCCATAGAACATGAGAAAACCAAATTATGAATTAGTATGTATGAATGTATACTATATGTGCAGAAATTAAAATTAAATACAAAAGAATATATTGGTGTACATTATTTGGGTATGGTAAGGTAAGGCAGGACTCTACTTATAGTTTAATGACCTAGGTAAAATAAACTTAAACAAAGCATTATTGTTATTAATTGTTTTTTTTTTTTTTTTTGTAATTTTAAACATAAACAAAATTTTGTAAGCGGCAAAACGTCATATAAAAACAAGAAATATAGATAAGTTCCGCAGTTTGCAATTGGAGCATTACGAATTACGGAATCTATCGGGAGATAATTAAAACATTTATATATATCACATAATAATTATATTTTCATGAAATTTGCCATTTCCAATTGGATCTTTGAAATTAAACTATTCGTGTATGACTCCATTTGTAAAGGAAAAAAACTAATGGACATTGATTTCACAGGTTTTAACTACATGTTAAATGTATTAATTGTTTAAATTGTGCGTGGTTATACTGACATTTTGTCATTTTATAAATCCACCTTAAGCTGAATTTTGAGGAACAAATTTCAGCTCCTTAAATTTCATTAATTTATCTTAAGTTTTACCCGATCGTTTCTATGGGAGCTATAGGATATAGTTTCCTGATCCGAACGATTTTCATACTATATGTGCCTAGGAACAACTAATAACGATAGGTAAAGTTTAATGTCGATATCTCCACATCTGACCGAGTTATTAATTAATGCCATAAAAAAAAAGATCAAAAGCACAGGAACGATCGAAAACACTTTAGAAAAATATTATAGTCTCGATGTTTTTCAAACATGTTCTCATCTACTTTGAGACAGCCATTTTGTATTATTTCAGAGTTTCATTTTCTTTGTTTGTTTTCTGTGCGTATGTTTTCTTTTATATGAACTGGAGTTTTCGCCTGGCGTCCTCTTGGAGGCATGTTCTAGCGATGCCAATACCGGGGCGTCCAGGTATCTTGTTCATACTCCTGCTAGAGCCAGGAACTTCCAGATTATATGCTCCAAAAGTTTGGTGACCTCGGATTCATCGCATTTTCTGCAGTTTCCGTTGTCGGTGATACCTAGTCTGACTGGCAGTGGCTTGTGAGAATTCCCCCCAACATCCTGCAGACCTTTCGTGGTAGATGCAAAGCGTCTATCATTGCGATCTTTGTACATGAAATTTGAGATCTTGGAGGTCGTAAAGTTTCTCCTCGATCAGCTTTTTGCTCGTGCGTCTGCCGTCTCTGTAGCTTCCTTTGGAGCGTTCTTAGGGAGACAGGCGCGCTTTTCATTCTGTCCCTTGCCAGCCTGACTTTATTTATTAACTTTTTCATCCTAAATTTATGTATTTGATTCCTTCTGGTTGTCCAAATCTCTTGTGTCCTCTATCTTCCTCACACTATTAAGTTTCCATCTTAGCCCTCCGATATAGGAAATATAATATTTCGGTTTTTAAAACTGTTGTGTTCTTTAGGGACATAGTTTTAAAATATTAAATATCAGACATGTATTTGTAGTATCTTGACCTTTTACTCAGCACCGGTCGCCACATTTATCCTATTGACTCTCATTGCGAATACTGTGTGGAGGTAAAGTGAGTTATACGAATACTGTAACAATCGTGGATCACTCACCTCTTCTATAAGAAGCCGAATTGTGCTGCGCTTCATGATAAACAACACGAAAATAATGATGCCCATGCAATAATCGCAGTAGAGACATATCAGATTAATATACCGCCATTTAGTAAAGAATGAAATTATGCGCAGGGTCCACTGTATGTCCATCGCGACGAAAAGTCTTATAAACATTGTATATCTGTGATTAAGTTATGAAGATTTATAAATTCCAGGAAACTTATATCAGTGAGTATCTTATCTTACGTCTGCATTCTCGAGCTGAGGTTTCTTGCTCTTTCTCCATGGTCGGAGAAGTGCCTCAGAAAGAGTTTTACTCTTATTATGCTGAAGATCGTCCATATAAAAAGGGCCGTGTTTACTGCTATTAGTGTATTGCAAGGGCCATCATAGTATGCAGTCATCATGTCATCTGTGAATAACGAAAAATAAAATAAATGGAATCCTCGTGCAAGTAACCATGCCTCCAATAAAAGCCTACACTTTAAAAAACAATTTTGCCAACCAACGCCGGGTATCCAGTTCACCTTGCTGGGCTCGGCCCCCCAAATATAATCGATCAGGAAAATAATTCCCGTCAGGAGAGCCGCAGTTCCCCAGGCAAAGACGCTGTACGCCAGAAAGCTATGTTGGGATTCAACTCGATTGACCGAAGTGAAGCCCTTCCACATCTGATGGCTAAGGGAAAGGAGCCAAGTGAATTTTGCCATAGTTAAAAAGTAAGAACAGTAACCTGCAATTTAAAAAATATATTTATAAATTAAATATATATCTCTTGACTAACTAAATTTGCACACTTTGTATTACAACTTACCATGTAGACCACACATTTGCAAAGGTCTTTCAACAGTTATCAGCCACAGATCAATGAAACATATAAACGAAGTTATCATGTAACAGATGAAGCACTTTCCGTGCAGATTCTGGAGCTTCCTTACATATAGGTACACTGCGATTGTGATAACCAAAAAAACCCATGAAAGCAACATGACTGCAGGTTGGAAAAGAAATATAAGAGGGCAAGTTGACCTTCAAGTCGCTATTTAGTAGCTATTCTTACGCTCTTTTTGTCCTGGTCGGAGTTGTACTGATTCGCGATAAAAGTACTCATGGAAGACAGCCACAAAGGACTCTGTGTTGCCTGAAGTGAACTGATTTGGATGCATGCAGTCATATCCCCTGGAGTTACTAGTGTGGGAACGATTAGGCAATACACTTCCGTCCTAAGAATGTCAAGTTAGTTATGGAAACATAGAACAGAAAAATGGACGAACCTCAAACAATGAGTACCCAATTTCTTCCCAATTATCTTGCCACCGCATTCGATCTCTCAACACGATAAAATCCTTTAGCAAGTTCTTTCTCACAACGGTTCCATTGTGGAGTGTCACTTTAAGTAAGGGATTAATCTCACTCAGTTGTTCTATCAGGCCATCGGTACATTTGCCATTGGATGCATCCCAATCCTTAAAGCGACAACAGATCCAAATGCAAGGCTTCAGGTGGCAGACACATCCTCGTAAGTGGCTCTCCGTAATTTCAAAATAGTTCTTCTGCGTTATGATGTAATCAAATTCGCCAGTCAATTTGGCAGGCACTTCTAGGTCCTGGTATATATAAGCGCCATTTTGTAGCCTCTGACTTAACGTTATATTCACTGTTTGTGAGAAGTCGCATCTGGGAATATACGCTCTCGCTGTTTGCGGGATAATAAGCTTAATAAATGCTCCGAAAATAAAAGAGTAAAGCTCGATTTTGCTTGGAAACATAGTCAACGAACAAAAGTTCTCGACTACTCCCCAATCAGCTTGATGATCGGACATTTATAGATTTCTGGAAAGCAACTACTTTGAAAATACATACACAAAATCAAATGAATTATTATCATCCTTTTGGGAATTGTATTTACCACGAAAGTTAGTTCATATTATTTTCCCTCGGCGATGCATAGCGGGAAATTATTTGTATTATTCTTGGAAGTAGTAGTCCTTATCAGAGAACCATAATTGTTACTGTACTACCCAAACTGTATTTTATTGCACTATGTATTGCACTATGTATGTATGTACCCTTGCAGGGTACTAAATTAAAGTTAGAAGTCTGCAACGCAGTGAATGAAGAATGTACATATGTATATTCTTGGTCACCATCAACAGCCGAGCGATCCAGCCATGTCCGTCCGTCTCAGTTTTGGAACTATATAAATCTTTGCAGATCGTCTTCTTTCTATTCTCATTGGTACAATGAGCCAGAGGTAAGGATATAGATTTATAATGACAGATATGTGCTAATTCTTAATAATTAAATAAAATATTCAAAACGGGCCAAATAAAACGGCTATAACATATAGCTGCCATTGGAACAATCGGGAAATTATTATTAAAAGCTATAGCTTCGCTGGTTTTCAACATATTAGACAATAATATTTTTTTTATCGTTTTAAAATTTTGTTATTATTTTAACGAAAATGTAACGAATGTAAGTTAAGGCATTATTGGGCCGGCTCAACCTCAATTAATTTTATTATACATCGAGCCTTGAAATGCGTTTATCAAAGTAGCCATTTGGGACTATATATTAAATAGGTTTGCCCCAGATGATTACTCCACAGTCAAGGATGTAAACGTCTTGCCTTATATGTATATATGTATATATACATATGTATATGAATTAAAAGCCACAATAATATTTCAATGACGCCTGCATGGTCCATGGGTCATTCCCAAGAATTCTTCCTCATACTAATTTTCACCCACATCGAAAATGCGGAGTACCCTCCCTTACCAGAAAAATTATGAACAAGAAAGGAAGCTAACTTCGGCACACCGAAGTTTTTATACCCTTGCAGATTGGTTTCGATGTTTATATTATAGATTTAAATGCTGAAAAGACTCACAAAACAGTGTTTCATTACATTTTACCTATACTTATTATGTTTACAGTTTGACAGTTTCAGTTTTACATTCCCAGCTTTACATATTTTATACATTTATCGATCGCTTCTATGGCAGCTATAAGATATAGTTGTCCGATTTTTATGAAATTTATACAAAAATTCTAGAATAATAAAAAAAGCTTATATCTCAGAGTAGATAAACATACGTTGAAAAACAACGAAGCAATAATTTTTTTCCTATTAATTTCCCGATCGTTCCTATGGCAGCTATATCATAAAGTCGTCCGATTTTCATAAAATTTTAACCAAAATTCGTGCCGAAGTTAGCTTCCTTTCTTGTTTTTTCTATTATTTTGACCAGAATTCTTAATGCTTAATTGCAAACTGCAAGGGTATTCGGCGTGCCGAAGTTAGCTTTCTTACTAGTTTTTTTATAAATTTTCCTGAAGAGCGCTTAAGATTTAGCAAGTTTAATGTTAACAGTTACTAAGTAAAGTAAAAAGTGGTTTTTAAAGTTGTATGTATGGTGAAATATTGCCAAATTTCCGAAATATTGGGTGGCGATGTATTATACTGAAAAATAGTTCTGTCATTGTGATCTGGATCAATGCGGAGAGCGCATGAACTAGTTAGTATAGTTTGAAAAGATTAAAAAATAAATTTTTTTGTAAATTTTACTTTTTTTTGTCTGTTTTTGAACGTAAAAAAAAAACTACTCGACCTATCCAAAAAATCCTAGCTTATGATGTCTGCTGACCATTTGGGGCACTCGGAAACAGTATGTCTTAACGTTCCTAGGCCAACTAAGTTCGGTGTCATCAATTATGCGACGGGGCGGGTAAACAAAAGTTGAAAATGCATTTATTTATAGCCTTCATTCACAGTTAACGTATACACCTGCACGCACTCTATGGTTATTCATAGGACATGCAGGCCACATTGCGTATACGCAAACACAAACACCACCAGCGGCAGTTGCCGTTCGAACGTCACGTAATAACAATCATGTCCTAAAGACAGCACTCGAAATCTGGCATTATGAAGCTTAGCCCGGTCTATATAGTGTTGATCGGTTGGATACATTTGATCGCGGGTCAGGCCTCGCCGCTGATCGATCCCGTGTGCCAGGCGGAGCAACTTCAGCGGCTCGAGTGCCAAGAGCTGGTGTGCTTCTCTCCAGCTGCGCCCCTTCCTGCTGATGCACGGCCTCCTCGGCTCTGCCGGGGACTTTATTACGGGGAGACGGGGTAGGTCCTTGGCACTGGAGCTGCTTCGATGTCTGGATGGGCAATGCCAGGGGCACCACTACTCCCGTGGGCATCGCGACAAGTGACGCCCGCTTCTTCCACAAGCACCTGAGCAGCCCGCCACTGCAGTTGCTGGCCAGCGACAGCTCCGGAGTCACAGTGCGTATACTTGATGGGATACTAGATGATAAGCTCGCTGAGACAACTGGTCATTAAAAGCAATTGGCCACTTGATAATAAAAAACGCTTCGGGAAACCGAAGTATATATACAAATTGACTCAACATACCTAATGTACAGTATATATTTTAAAACATAACTATCTTGCAAAATTTTTGTATTTATTTGTCAATATTTCTAATGGGAACAATATTATTAAGTCGCCCGTAAGCCTCTAACCTTTCGCACAATCCAGTCAGCGTAACTTGTGACATCGGTATAACCTCCTATTCCACTGCAATTCGTTACTCCAAAGCTTGTGATCCCGAACTGCGTTTGACGTTGAAGCCCATTTACAATTACCTTTTTTGTCAGGGGACCGCCAGTGTCGCTTGCACAGGTGTCCCCTAGAGTAGATCCAGCACAGATCTGACTTGAAGGAAGTGAAACTCTAAAAAATTTGTTGCACTCACTGCGATCGTATCGATCGAGGGTGACTTTCTGAAGGATGTTGCTTATTTTGCTCTCATTTGTTGTTCCCCATCCATAGGCATCGAATGTATAAGCACTATCGACTTTGCTCTTAACTTCCGGATTCAGAATAATGCAGATCGGATAGAGATGCCCTGCGAATAAGAAATCATATTAAGCTGTATTGGAAGCGATAGGGCTCGATAACTCTTACAATTAAACTCAATATCACGTGATAGTAGCAAGAGGCCAATATCATGAGTCTTTTTTTTTAGATCAAATCCATCGTGAATAATGTTCTTTCTGACACTATACTCCTGGGCTGGAAGTCGTATGTCGTATCCTCCCAACTTCACAACTCTGCAAGCAATAAGAATATATTATAAGTTATATATTGAATCGAAAGCATCTTAAGATACTTACAGGTTTTGTTCTTGTCCGGCTGCTATGCATTGAGCGGCGGTTAATACAAAGCCTGAGATTAAAACCCAATTAATTTGAATCTTAAATAATGTATATACTCGTACATACATATATGTAAATATAAGTACTCACGTCTGTGAATGATGGTGCCGCCACATAGAAATTCAGATTCATAATGTATGCCGGCCATCCAAGCAGCAGCCTCCGGTTCGGCGTTGTAACCATTCATAATTCTCGTACTCAGTGAAGTTCCGCATGGCTCGAATAATAATCGGCCTCGGCCAAAGTTCTCGACACCGAAAACAGCTGTTTCAGTTGGAGGTTTAATGGAGACCGGTTTGGCGATGCCTGCCAATGAAATACATAATGGTGTGAAGGATGGCGAAACCATTTGAAATATTTTCAAAATTCTTACCAGTTAGTGAAGGCTGCCGCGAATACTCGGGATAGAGAGCTTCAATCTTCTCTTCAATCCAGTCAGCATAGCTTGTGACATCGGTATAGATTCCAAGTCCTTCGCATGATCTTGAACCATAGCTTACAATTCCCAACTGCGTTAGCTGTCGAGTGCCATTATAATTAACCTTTCTGATCAGCGGACCACCAGAATCTCCCCTACAGGTGTCTCTGTTCGAGGACCCCGCACAAATCTGATTTAAGGTAAGTGGCGCATAAGCTATACTGTTGCACCTTCTGCGATCGTAGAGATCGAGTGTGACTCTCTGAAGAATTGCACTTATGTTGGCGGTCCGCGTTTTTCCCCATCCGTAGGCATCGAATGTGTTAGCATTCTCCACTTCCCTCTTCGCCATGGGATTTAAGTCAATGCAAATAGGATAGATTTGCCCTGCGGAGAGGAAAACAAAGCTAAGCTCCATTAGGGGCGATTAACCAGTAAGCACTTACCAGTAAACACAATATCGAGAGGTAGTTGAAGCAGGCCAATATCATTTTGGGCCGTTCTGTAAGAGAATTCCCTGTGAAACACCGCATTGCTAACACTGTACTCTACGACATGGAGCGATAGGTTATACGCTCCCAATCTCACGAATCTGTGGGCATTATTATTATTTTATATTATAATAATAATGAATTATTATAATGAATATTTTATTTAGTGAACTTTAAGTGTGCTTACAATTTGCCTTTATCTTTAATACAATGAGCGGCGGTCAACACAAATCCTGAAAGAAACAAAATAATTTTCTCTTATTTATTTATTTATTAGTATATAGTATATACATACATATACTTACGTTTATGAATCACAGTGCCGCCACATAGAAAATGTGTTTCATTACTTACGCCTGCCATCCAAGCAGCAGCCTCCAGTTCAGCGTTTTCGCCATTCCAAATTCTCATTCCCGTTGAAGTTTTGCAGTGGTCATCCAAGAGTCGTGCAGAGCTCCTTTGAATCAGGATCCCGATGATCAAACTCGGCCAGAATAACGTCTGCATCTTTCTGCCAGCTGGAAGAAACTAAATCAAGCTGAGTGCGATGCGACGAAAGAAAAGTGCGCAAAAACCGCTTATCAGCGTTTTAAAATTTGGTATGTCTCACCTTTACCTTATTGAACTTTTAACACGAAATTCGTGGAATAGGTCCACTTAGTAAAATACACTATTAGGAATTCTTAGAATAATGAAATTTTTGGAATAGCGAAATATGTACAGTGGCTCCAAGCTTATTTCGTGCAAGAATTTACAACAACTTCAAATCAGCACTGCCGCTAAACTAACAAGGATATTTTAAAAATTTAAACGCAGTATGTTAGAGAAAGTATTTGTTTATTTAATTAACATCAAATTATTTTTCTAATAATTAAAACAAATAATAAAATCATATAAATAGGAAAAAGAGTGCAATTCTCACACCCAAGCTTATTTCGTGCAGTTCAGAAAATATAAAATAACTTTTTTATTTTTAGATTTTACTATATTTTTTTTACCTTTCTTCATTCTTTAACAACTTTCCAAATATTCTATACGAAAAAAAAAATTTTTTTATATATGTTTCTACTAGACTATTAAGCCATTATTTCCTTATAGCACTTTTGAGTTAATATTTATTTTATCTCTTTTTTTATAATGACTGAGTCTACTTTTTGGTTAAAATTTGTAGTAACACTTCAAAATGTTGA
>VNJY01005168.1:0-20274 GCA_008042715.1 Drosophila bocki | reverse complement strand
TTACATTCCCAGCTTTACATTTTCTCTACATTTACCGATCGTTTATATGGCAGCTATATGATATAGTTGTCCGATTTTCATAAAATTTTTACCAAAATTCTTAAATAATAAAAAAAGCTTATATCTAAAAGTAGTTAAGAATATGTTGAAAAACAACGAAGTTATAATTTTTTTCCTATTCATTTGCCAATCGTTCCTATGGCAGCTATAAGATATAGTCGTCCGATTTTCATAAAATTTTTACCAAAATTCTGAAATAATATAAAATGGCTATATCTCAAAAATGATGCAAAAATATTGAAAAACAGCAAAGTTATAATTTTTTTTCTAAAAATTTATCGAACATTTGTATGGGAGCTATATGATATAGTCGTCCGATCCGGCCCGTTCCGACATATATAGCAGTGAGAGTATATAGAAGACTATATGCAAAGTTTCATTTAGATAGCTTTAAAACTGAGGGACTAGTTTGCGTAGAAACGGACAGACGGACGGACAGACGGACAGACGGACAGACGGACATGGCTAGATCGACTCGGCTGTTGATGCTGATCAAGAATATATATACTTTATAGGGTCGGAAACGTCTCCTTCACTGCGTTGCAAACTTCTGACTGAAATTATAATACCCTGCAAGGGTATAATAACACAATATGGCTTGTAACTTCACTTATTACACCGAAAAAAAAAGAATTAACACATAAAAAAAAACTGATTTGAAACGACAAATAGTTCTCGTAAGCGTTTTGTGGGTTTTACCCGATAATTAAATATTTGTTTCGTCAGTTTTCATTGCCGATAGTCTTACTTATTCAGGCAAGTAGCGCCGCCCACACTTGTAATTCCATAATATTGGATTGATAACCGTCAAAACCGTGACTCACTTTCATCGATGGCCATAACGCCGAGAAGAAGCGATATTGCCAGCAAAATTCGAATCATCCCGAGATCTATTCTTTCGATTAACAATTTGAAATAGCAATACTTTTATGTTGGTTCTTGAAACAATGATGGTTGGACCGGTGCTACAATTATCGACCGAATTTCTTGAATCGAGCCACCGCAATGAGCCATCCGACCCATGGCCAGTTGATATTACTTGTGGTGGCTGCCTGGGCCTATCTTATCGCTAACCGTGCGTAAATTGAATGTTGCCAAAGCCCCCAAAGACCCAACCCGGGCCGATGGCTCGATCGGGTGTCATAAAAGTAAACAAATGCCAAATCAGAGCGAAAATTCACATTTGATTTCGATGGCTCACTCGGCCGCAAACCGGCAACACCTCCAATTTTTTCGGGCCAACTCCCCTGAATCAGACGACGCACTTCTTTGCTATAGCAAATGTTTATTTCATTCTCGTCAGTTACAAATTTAAGTTTTATAGATTTCTTAATTTTCTCTTGGTTTCTCTCGTTCTAAAGTTTTGTTGTTTTTTTCTTTAATTTTAAAACAATACCCAGTTGATGGTAAAAATGACACTTAAGTTTTAAAATGCGTAACGCAAACTGCAAGCAATGTCCCTGGCTATATATTGTCTTTGGTAAATCCCTTTTTCAGTGGGGAGATTTCTTTCATGTCAAGTTGTACATTTCAAATGTACATTTAACGAAAAAAACAATTGTTAACTTCTATATCACCATAAGTGGGTTCCTGGTTGGTTTTTTTTTAAGTGTACCTGCTGCTACTCCCCGCGCTTTGGCGATTCTGAGCCACAGAGGCGGCCAGAATCGAACGCAGTTCGTTAAGCTCCTGGTCGCTCTCGGTGAGGCTTTCGTTGTTATTTTCTTCTTCAGGCACGGTTGTAGCCTTCTCCTCTGGCTCTTCTGTCTTCTCGGTCTTTACTTCAGCAGCATCTGCATCTTTTGGGGCCTGTGGAGCCTCCTCAGTCTCGGTTTTGATGGTCAGATCTGGCACAGGCCTTGGCTCTAGCTCTGGCTCTTGCTTCAGCTCTTGCTCTGGCTCTACCTTTACCGCACCCTCGACCAGCCAGTCTACCAGCTCATCCTCCTGTGAGCTCTGGGAATTGAACTTTACTTGCGGGTCTAGCAAGCGCTGCTTGACCTTTTCCTCCAAACGCTTGCTATTTATCGCCTGAGCCTTACGTTTCCTGTGAATATTAAATAGATATTTCAAATATGCCGCTCAAACATACGTGTTTTATATCAAAAGACGAACCTGCTACGGGCTACCTTGGGGCTATATGCAGAACCTGGTTTCACCGAAGGATTGGAGCTAGATGAAGAACTAGTAGTTTTATGCGTAACGATGCTGCCAGATGATGACGAGGCTGTTGTGGATGACGAGCCTGTTGATGATGGCGTGGACGGTGTTGATCGTCGACGGGAGTCATGGGAATACTGAAAGAAACTATTAAGATCCCCAAACGCAGATGATTCTTCCAACAACTCCTGGTTATCAGCGTTAAATTCGAGCAAATCAAAGGTTTTTGTCCTTACAGTGGCTAAAAGGGAAATATTAATACAGAAAAAAGTTAATTTATATTTTAAAAAGGAACATTTTTGCTTTAAAACTCACTTCTGCGTAGCTCATATCCCTCCCTGCGATATTGCTGCAACTCATTGTCTTTGGCGCACAGCTCCTTCGTCAAGTTTCGAATGATTTTACGCAGTGTGGTACCTTGTTCCAAGGTTTCTAGTAGTACCTCGCGGAAGAACTAGGAAAAAAAATAAATATATATATGTACATATGTATATATTAATAGTAAATGTACAGTGGCTTGCAGTGTAATATTTTGAATTTTAACTAGAAAGAAGTCTTCCCCAAGTCTCTCTAATGGAGGAGAAAGCTCTTCCATTAATTCCCGTATAAAGAACGAAAGGATGCCCTGCACATGTGTGCATGCATGCAAGCCCTATTCTCCCCTCTCTCTCTCTCTCTCACATGCACGTGAGGTCAGTATCTCAGAGTAACATTTTGAATTTCAACAAGAAAGAAAGCTACTAGCTCAAGTCTTTCTAGTGGAAGAGAAAGCTCTTCCACTATTTCCCGTATAAAGTGCGAGCACGAAAAGGATGCACTGCACATGTGTGCAAGCCCCATCTTTCCCCCTCTCTCTCTCTCTCGCACACACACATGCACGTAGGTGCAAGGGAGAGATAGAGGGAGGTACAAGTTCCGTTGCTGCACCAAGAACTCCTCACCTCGACAGTTTCTGTGTGCTTGAGGTGCCACTCCCATTTGAGGGGCGTCGAAGTTTCGGCCATGGGATATTTCAAGGCCAGCACAAAGGCGCCGGCCGAGTTGGGCGCCAGTGCCATCGAGCTCTGCGAGAAATCATTATTGATGAGCGTGGTCTTCACAGCCTCCTCTGGGAACTTGATGCGAGTGTTTAGATTCTAAGGGGGATCGGTAAGATACACATATTGCCGTTAGTTATACTATATAAACCGGGATATACTCACCACAAGCCGCTTTTTGAACTCTTCGATATGCAAAACTTCCTCAAAACTTTGCAAAGTGCCCTCTTTGTGGCAAGCGAAAATGAGCATGTAGGTGCCCATCGTTCTACAAGTAGTAACATAGTTGCTGCCATCAATATTTTGCACTTTTAGCAACATTTTTGCAACAATTTCACCATTAAACTACAAAACTAAATAAAATATGAAAAAAAAACATTAGACGCTACTAGTGTTGCCATATGCAATTTGGCTGTCGCCCTAAAAAATCCCAAATAGTTGAAATAAGCTTTTGAGCTTTTGTCTATGTATATCGATAATGTTACGCAGCCGCCAGAATTCAAATACAGACATAAATTAATTTAATTTAAAATATTCAATGGTTTATTTGCGATTAAAAAAAAAACTGAACTTTGTCGCTCTTATTCATTCACCTTTCCAAAGCTTTCGACTTGTTAACTGCAGCCAGTTGGCAGCCCTCTTTGATATCGATAGCTGCCTTCATACATCGATTAAGTTAGGCAGCCGCCAAAATTCAAATTAAAATATTTCATAATCGATATTAATTTATTTCGTTTTAAACATATATATTTGTTTTGTATGTAATACATATTATTTGTGTTCGTTTGCATTAGCTTATCAAAAAATTCACATTATCATTCGTGTTTTTGTTATCGCGATTAACTAAATTCCATTATTTCATAGTTCTTGTGTTTTTCTTGTATTTTTTTTATTCAAAAATTTCACTACCAAAAAGAAATATAGATAAGCTATAAATACAATATCTCATTCACATTGAATGCCAATCAATACCGTTTGTGGGTCTGTTTATTTATATATATATTTATATATATGTAGTTCATTTAACTAATCCGCGATTCGTAGACGTATATTAGGTTGTATTATTATTATTATTATAATATATTATGCATATTTTAAGATCCTTATGCGCGTACAAGATCAGTTGAAGAAAGAGAAAAACGAATCAAAATAAAAAAAAAAATGTTGGGTACTTTCTTCAGGAAAGGTTCTTAAACTAGCCTGCTCTTAGCTGTCTTTTCTCAACTCCCTAGGTCAGCCGGTGGCGTCGCTGCTCCTTCTTGGCCCTCCTCCTCATCATGGCTGGCCCTCAGATCTGCGGCCGTGTCCAGAGCTCGTTCAGCTTCTTCTTTACCTTGCCCAGCTCTGTAAGTAGGAATTGGATTGAACTTAATTCCCAGTGAGTTGGAGCGCCTCTTCCTCTTTGGTTTATCCCTCCCCCGACTTACCCAGCTGGGCGGGCAGAACGCCTCCGTTGCGGAAGCTTAGATCGAAGCGAGGCTGGACTCCACCCAGCTGGCTGGCAGCGGACGAGGAGCCAGAGTTGCGGAATGCCGTGCCACTAGAATGAAAAGACACTCGCATCGAACTTGTCATTCGCTACAAAGAAGCCACTTACCTGTATGGATGCTTCAAGCAGCCGTAGACCTCACGGTAACGTCCGTACAATGTGCCATAGGAAACGCCCAGGATGCGGGCGGCCTTCTTCATCTCGAGTCTTTTGTTTTTAATGGCATCCAAAACCTACAAAAAAACATCATAAAAAATATAATAAGGCAAATTTATAATGCTAACCAAAGAAAACCCATTAAAGTTTACCCGCAACTTACACGTTTGGTAAAGGGTTCCTCCCAGAATTGGGGACGCCGCCCCTTGGCCAGATAGTCGTCCATCTTGATGACATCCTGCCACTGTGACAGCTCCTCGTTCGTCAGCCGCAGTTCGGCGGCATCATACTCCTCCAACTTAATGTCCGGATAATCACCGCCAGGCTCCTGTTGGCTACCGCCGGCTGATGTTGATGATGAGCTGGCGGCCGAGGCACTGGCGGCCACTGCCACAGCGGCAGCAGCTGCCACAGCAACGGCAGCGGTGGCGGCCGCTGCTGCACTAGCCGCAGCAGCATTGGGGGCAAACTCGTGTGCCATTATTATGCCATGTTCGTTGATCAAGTAGCCGGCGGAAGACGAGCCGGAGCCGGAGCCGGATCCAGCTCCTGCTCCAGCTCCTTCGCCACTTGAGGCCTCATAGTTGCAGGCAGAAAGGCTGGCCGGTAGTAAGGAAGCAGCTAGACGCGGCGATTCACCTCTATTAGCCACCAAATGCTCATTCTCGATCTCCTCCACCGGCTGCGGCAGGGCATCCTCCTTCTTTGTCTCTGCGGGGGCGGGATCATCCGAAGACGACGAGGATTTCTCGTAGAGTCGCCGGGCATGACGCAGCTTGCCATGACGCTCGCGTCGCTCGCTAATCTTCTCCAGCTTTTTAACGCTGCCACTGCTGGTGGTTAGAATTTCGGGATTTAATTCATTGCTATCACCGGTAGCCTCTAGTTCCGGTTTGTTGTCGCCGCTGCCATCGGTGGGGATCATGGTGGTGGTGGTGGGACTGCGACGTGAATCTTCATTGGCCTGGGACCATTCCTGGCCAACTCCTGGCTCCTGCTCATTGGCCTCCGACTGGAGGAGCTGCTGCTGCTGTTGTTGTTGCTGCTGCTGCTGTTGGTGATGACGCAGGCGCTGGCGCTGCTTGGGCGGGCAGGCAGCTGGCGGGGAGTTGAGCGGGGCCACCATTGGCGGCTCCTCGGCGAAATGGCGAGCCGTCTCCAAATAGGCGCGCTGAGCGGGCTCCAGGTTGGCGGCATACTGGGCCAGCTTGTTGCGGCTGTCAAAAAATGTATTCTTTTATTTAAATTCAACATTTTGAGGGATTTTGAACTCACACATTGAACACATCGTAGGCATCGTCTAGTGGCGGACGTCCCCGCTTGCGCTTGGGTCCCAGATAGTGCTCCACGGGTGCTGTGCCCTCCAAGACGGAGCTGCCGCCGGCGCCGCCTCCTATCGCACCTACTCCAACTCCAGCTGCTCCCGGATGGGGTGTCATCACGGGCATGCGGCCCAGCAACACGCTGTCCATGCCTGGTGATGAGAGCCTGTCCCGCTCCCTCTCCCGCTCTCTATCCAGCAGCGCGGAGCTGTGCAGATGCGATGAAGCTCCCTGCTGCTGCTGCTGCTGTTGCTGGAGGATCAGGTCCTGGGCAAAGCTCTCCGCCAGACTGCGTGGCGGCGAATGGAATTCAGCAGCGGCCATGGGAGGCGGTGGACCATCCTCTTCATCGCGCCAAGTTACCTCGGCCAGGCCCTTGATCTTCAGGTCATCGGCGGTCTTTAGCAGCGAGGGGAGACTAGCCTGTAAAAGTAGTAAATAATTTATCTAATAAATTTATTTAAATTTCATATGATCAACACGCACATGCTCCACATTGATCTCGCCCTTGTACATGAACTCAATCAGGCACTTGACCTCCGCAAAGGTGACATCCTTCATGATGATAATCGGATCCCTTTCGCTGGCATAATTCGAAAGGACCGCGTCGAAGAAGGTGCTGCAGGCGCAAAGGACAACGCGATGGGCCCGTATCAGTTGACCCTCGCAGGCCAGAGTCACATCGCAGAAGCAGCCACGATCCAGGAGCTGCGAGAACATGGTCTGTAGATTGCTATGATGGTACTTCCATCTCAGGCAGTACTGCTGCGGCAACATGATGATGCCGCGCCTGTTCCTGCCCCGGATGGTGGTGATGCTATCGACTACTACTCCTCCTACTCCTAGGTACTATTTATCTAAAAGAAATTGTTGAAAATGTGAAAAAACAAAGATTATTTAAATATTTATATTAATTTTTTTTCGGTAATTTAAATGCTTCAGTTAAAATTTAAAAAATATGTCAAAAGTTTGATCTATCGATGGGTTAGATGTGTATATCGATAAGGCACAGCATCGATAGGTCTACTGGAGATGCAGCCCTGCTTAAAGTTTTATATTTAAAATTAAACAAAATAAAGTATTTCGAATAATTAAAGCTTAAAATTAAAAAGAAATGTGAACAAACTTGAATAGGTGAAATTTAAATACATAATTAATAAAATCATAAAACGCTTAACTTATTAAGGAATTTATTTTAAAAAAATCTATGTTTTTTTTAAATTCCTCTAATAAATTATTATTTTTAAGCTTTATTGCTCTTAAATTTTCCAGTTTTTATTTCCTAAATGTTAATTTTTGCTCCTTAAATTTCCACCCAGTTTAAATATGAATTCAAACAATAGTTTCTTTGCCTTTTTTTCGTGTTTTTCTTTTTTATTTTCCAGACCCTTTAGTAAATTGGCTTTTTCTAGAATATTTTTTATAAAATTTTCCAGGGATTTGGAGCCGTTTATTGGTTTTTTATCTCCTGGACAGGCAGTAACAGGACTCGCATCCGTATCGATAAACTTGTTATACCAAACCGAATCCTTTCGCTGGGCATTTGTGTGTAAATGTCAATCGGAGGACATGCAGCTTTTTAACTATTTAATGAAAACGTTTTTTGCCGCCTTCTGTTATGTCCTCTTCTCCCCTTTTTTTCCAAGGTATTTTTCGAATTAAATTCATTGCAATTTTGTTATTTTTTTTTTCGCCCAAATAAATAATCGAAATTCCCGCTTTATGCTCAGCATGTGCTATAGTTTGGACTGAGGAGAGCAAAGAGTGTGGCAGGAATCGTCCTGGAGGAGGAATCTCCTCCTCCTGCTGCCAGTCATCGAATGGCGAGATGTTTTTTCCAGCTCCATTTCCCTGGCAACAAAGAAGCACCAGCAGCAGCAGCAGCAGCGCCAATGACTTCAGTCACTGCGAAAAAAAGGGGGCGGTCGTTTTTTTCCTTGGCTCTGAGAGGAGGACCATAAAAATGTCCGTTCTCGTTTTCGTTTCATTTTATTATTATTTTTCCCCCCACTTTACCCCTCTTTTGTACACATAAGGAATTTTCATAATTTTTTGTTTTTTTTTCTGGTGCACACTTTTATGCATCGCAAATATTATGCGCAAGGTAAAACTTTATTTTGTTTGTCACTACTCCCCCCCCCCCCATTGCCACCCCCCACACACATACACATGGATTTATGTAATACAAAGTATATATATATCTTGTTTATATATACGAAAAGTACGAGTACGAGTTGACGCTTAATAAAAACACAATTTCCCTTTTGCTTTCCCGCCATATCTGTCAATATACTTGAACGTAAAAGGTACAAGCACAAAAAAGGAATAAACAAAAAATATATATTTAAAAATAAATCTACAGATATACATATATACATGTATATGTATGTACATGTATGAAAAGAGCAATTATAAAATCCCTTTTGTTGTCGATTTCCACAGATTCCAGACACACACACACACATCGTAATTGGTAAAAATTGACGTGACGAAAGAGCGAAATAAATTGATTTTCGTCTTTGTGGCTGGTCAAAGATAATACCATTCCATATTCCATATTATTAACTGAACAAATACTATAGGGTTCTTTCTAAAACGTATTAACTGAATTAATAATAAATAAATGTAATAAATTATAAATTAAAATTAATCAATAAGAAAGTGTGAGTATATTAATTAAGATATTGAAGATTATGTATATAAATTACGAATTATGGTATTATGACACTGGCTTGTTGCTTCTGTTTATTTAAGATTTCTTGTTTTTACGAAGAAATCTTAAAAATAGCATTAATAATAACAATAATATTTTTATATTATAATTTATCTTAAGAACTTTGCTTGATTGGAAAATTAGGAAAGCCGATATTTATAGAGATCACACTGGCTTATGGCACTGGCTTGTTGTGTTTGTTTGTTAAAGGTTTCATTTTTTTAACTTAAAAAACATAATACATTTAAAACAAGAAAGGAAGCTAACTTCGGCACGCCGAAGTTTGTATACCCTTGCAGATTGGTTTTGATGTTTATATAATAGATTTAAATGCTGAAAACACACACAAAACAGAGTTTCATTACATTTTACCTATACTTAATATGTTTACAGTTTGACAGTTACAGTTTTACATTCCCAGCTTTACATTTTCTCTAAATTTACCGATCGTTTATATGGCAGCTGTATGATATAGTTGTCCGATTTTCATAAAATTTTTACCAAAATTCTGAAATAATAAAAAATGGCTATGCCTCAAAAATGATGCAAAAATATTGAAAAACAGCCAAGTTATATTTTTTTTTCTAAAAATTTATCGAACATTTGTATGGGAGCTATATGATATAGTCGGCCCGTTCCGACCTATATAGCAGTGAGAGTATATAGAAGACTATATGCAAAGTTTCATTCAGATAGCTTTAAAACTGAGGGACTAGTTTGCGTAGAAACGGACAGACGGACGGACAGACGGACAGACGGACATGGCTAGATCGACTCGGCTGTTGATGCTGATCAAGAATATATATACTTTATGGGGTCGGAAACGTCTCCTTCACTGCGTTGCAAACTTCTGACTGAAATTATAATACCCTGCAAGGGTATAAATATAAAGGAACCTAATTTTACAACATTATTTTTATGGCATTATGACACTGCAAAGCTGCTTAATAATTTCCAGAGGAGACATTTTGTCAATAAAGAGACGGTCGCATTTTATTTTGTATATTTAAAGCTTTGCAAGGATTTTGTTTAGTTTGTGTTATTAACATTATTAATGTAAGCATTAGAAAACGAAACAGGTTAACCCTTTTAGAGATTTCATCACGTCTTTTGGCACTATGACACTGCAAGGTAGCTTTTATACAGAAGGCAAGGTCACATTTTATTCAAAAATTAAACTAATTCAGTTGTAAGTTTGAAAGAACGAAACTAGCTCTGAATTCTAACTCCAAACCTTAGTTTTAAGCAGGAATTTTAAAATTTAAAACCTTTTTGTAAGCGGTTAAAACTTCCACCTCTCCAAACAGTAAGGACACTGGATATATATATATTTTATACAATATAATGTAAACAGGTATATAGTATATAATAAAAAGGATGATAGAGTTGTGTCCATCTTTATATATTTATACTGGCTACTGTCCCTTTTCTCACACCCTCCCCCCTAATGTGCGCCCACTTTAACCCTTACCCCGGTTCAGGCAATAAATTTTAAGAATTCCCCCAACAATTTTGTTACCTTTTTTTTTTTTTTTTTATCTGCTAACAAATTTTTGGATTTTTTTTTTTTTTGTGTCTTAAACTTGGTTTGGTTGGGTTTACTTTTTTCTCCCCCTTTTTTTTTATTTTCGTAAAACGCATTCTTGCTTTTAGTACTAATAGCACAAGGGGTAAAAGAACGAAAAAAAAAAATTGATATAAAAAAAGGGTAGGATAAAAGGGGCAGGGATAAGAACTTTATGTTAGCTGCGTTTTATGTCCAGTGTACAAAATGGACCTTACACATACACTCTGACATTTAGGGAAAAGGACATTAAGAGTAAAGAAACTCCAGCTTGGGTCAAAAAAAAAACGCAAAGCAAGAAGAAGCAGGGAGCGTGAATATGCTGTAGAAAAAGCTGCTGAAGAAAGGAGCTCAGAGCTCTGCTCGCG
The DNA here is from genome assembly GCA_008042715.1 of Drosophila bocki. Lineage (NCBI taxonomy): Eukaryota > Metazoa > Arthropoda > Insecta > Diptera > Drosophilidae > Drosophila > Drosophila bocki. Next base: position 9,405 of record VNJY01005168.1, on the reverse strand, counting down.
AACAGAATGCGAAAGCAAATTTCGCTTCACCTTTTTGCAGCTACAAGAAATGCCAAAGGAAAGTTGAGAAACAAAAAAAAACACAAGCTGCAAAAAGCAAAATACAAAAAAAAAACCAAACGAAATAAAAAACATCAGAACACTGGCAAATAAATTGCACAAAAAACCATACAAAAAAACAAACCAGAAAAAAACTGGAAGAAAAGGTAAAAAAGAATAACTAGAAAATGTTAAAGAAGAAAGGACTTCTTCAGAAAGTATATAAAAGAGAGCTATATGCATTCTAAAGTATATATAGAAATGGGTATGGGGTGTGTGTGCCACATGATTGATATATAAAAGTACAGGCAAGCTTTTTTTGGGATAACATTATTGAAGATATAAAATACCTTAAATACTAGAAAGAAATACTTAAAGCTGTAATACACATATAACACATATTATTTAGATTCGAATTCCTTGTTTAAATATATAAATCGAATATTAGATTTACATATCATAAAGATCCTGACAAGGTAAAGAACAGTAGCTTTTAGAAATTTAGAAATATTAATATATGAAATCATTTGCTGAAATACTACAGATTTTCTATAATAATTATTAAAGCAAAAGTGGGTTCTGATGATGATTAAACTGGCAGAGTATAAAAACATATCTATAATTTTGTTTATTTATTTTGTAAATTAATTAAATATTAATAAATTTTCGGTGAAATGGTCACACTGGCATTAAACATTTAAATAATCGTATAAGATTTCTACTCTCTTAAAACTATTACTTTTCGTTCCTTTTATTGATTATAAAAAACATATATTCGTAGCAAATTCAATTTTTCTTATTTTCTTTCTTTTTTTCGGTGAAATGGCCACACTGGCAACTGGTTTTACTGCCTAAAATAGTGGCATTAAAAAAACTCAGTGTCCGGCACTCAAGTATTGGGATTTGAGTTTGGTTTCTGTTTCGTTTCGGTTTCTGACTTGGCTCCCTCCCACGCAATAATAGAAAAACCCCCCCTCAAAAACACACACACACTCATACTATATACATATATAGTATATATGTAGACAAGAGTTAACTGCAAAGGGTTTTTGATCCCAATCTTTTCTCCACACACACACACCGAAAGCGTTACACATTTAAGTTCCTTAAAATAAAAAAAAGCTACATATATGTAAGGGTTAGTGGGGGGGTTGGGGACTGGCATAAAAAATACATGTTTTATTGTAGTATATTTTTCCCGCCAAGCACACACACACACACACACAGAGTCACACACATACGTTGCTTGAACCCAACTCAAAAACCAAGCCACCCCACCGCCTGCCGCCCCCCTTTTCTTTTGGATTTTCTCATGGAAAATATTTTTCAGTTTTTATCACATTTTTCTTCTTCTTTGGATTTCGTTTTGTCTGTGTGTGTGTGAGTGAGTGTGTGTGTTTTGCTTTTTTATATATATTTTTTTCTGTTTCTGCTGCTTGTAAGCAGTGCAAAAAGGGGGTAAAAAGGGGCGTAGGGAAGAAAGGCCAGAAGAAAAGAGGGTTTCTTTTTTTTAGTTTTTTTTCCTTCTTCGTCAACGAAAAAAAAAAGGTTGCAAGCGGAAAAATAAAAATGAAAAAAGACATTACAGCGACTGTGACTGCGACGTTTGGAGAGACGCAAAAAATAAATAAATAAAAACACAAAAAGCTGGGCAGAACAGTATGAGGAAAAAAGGGGAGGAAGGGGGAGGTAGGGGAGGCAGGGAAAGCATAACGACCGTTTCTCGTTTCATTTCGTTTGGTTTTTCCGCTTTTTTTTTACCAGCTTTTCCCCCCCGTCTCAGCTCCAGCACTTTATTATTATTTTCAGTTTCTATCTTTTTCCCATTTATTTTTCTTTCTTATTTCTCGCTGTGCTCCTCCTTTTTTTTGCCATGTTTTTCTCCGTTTTCTACTTTTAAGCTGTAATTTTTTTTTACTTGACGTTTTTTATGTTTTTCTGCTCCTTGCTCCTTTTATTTTCTGCAATTTTATCCTTTTTTTTTTTAATATCGATTTTCATGTCAACTTAAATGAAAGGTACACAGTTTTCCATACAACAACAACACACAGAAAACGAAAAAAAAACAAGAAAAAAGAAAAGCAGCAAAAAAAAAAAAAAAAGAAAGGGAATGTAAAAAAAAAGGAGAGTATGGAATTTATATGGTGGACCTGTCAACCATGTGTGTGTGTGCTGTCTCTTTTTATTATTAATTTTTTTATTCACAAACACACACACTCTCGTATATTTTCCCCATTTCCTTTTTGTAAAATTTGCTCGACAGGGACGACGATGAGGAAAACAACTCCAAGATATCCCGAGATATTTCCACTTTTTCCACTAGTTTTCCTTAGCCTTTTTTTGTTTGCGGGGAATATGGATGAAGAGGGGGTTGGGGGAGTGGGTGTGGGTAGCCATGATTAATGGAGAACTCAATCGAAATAGATACAGTCCTATATACATATATATATTGCTGTGACAAGCACCTTAACTGTTCCAGAACATCATTTATGTATATTTGTAAATATTCCAAAACATTCAATTTTATATTTCTATCTATTCATTTTGTTATTAAACAACTTTTAAACAACTTTTCATATTATTAAACTCAAATTTTTGTCTTTAATTTCCATTTATTTTATAATTCAAATCACATTTAATCAATCTTAACAGATTATTATATTATTATATTATATTATTATAGTTAAGCATTTTTATACCCTTGCAGGGTATTATAATTTCAGTCAGAAGTTTGCAACGCAGTGAAGGAAACCTTTCCGACCGTATAAAGAATATACCATATATCATATTATTGATCAGCATCAACAGCCGAGTCGATCTAGCCATGTCCGTCTGTCCGTTTGTCCGTTTCTACGCAAACTAGTCACTGAATACTCTCACTGCTATATACATACGCCGGAACGGGCCGGATCGGACGACTATATCATATCATATTTTTAGAAAGCACAAAGATCAGTTACAAAAATATAAAAAAATATATAAATTCGCGTATTTTGATGCAGTGAAAAAATTAAAAAATACTTTGCATATGCAATTTTTGAAATTATTAATTATTAAACAACGTTGAAGAGTGTTATAAAAGTTCCTAGGTGTATTAAAACCCTTGGAAAAGTGTCCAAAATATGAAGTAAACTAACAACAAATTTACACTGACTTTGGTATCTAAAAAAGTATTGCATATTTTTAGGCACAAGTGTTTTAAAACCCTAGTTTTAAATTAGATATAGATTATACCCAATATTTATCTTATTATACAAGAAATACATTAAAATATCATATAAAAGGTAAATCAACTACAAAATTATTTTTCAACTAAAAGAAAACTCGGCGAAAATTAAAATGAAAAAAACCTTTTGCCACCTTCCTTAACGAAGACAAAGTGATAATCCCTTTCATATAAACCGATATTGAAATTAACTCAAACAAACCAAATTGGTTTTCTTTTTTTACTCAACAAAATGGAATATATGGTAAGGGGAAGAGCGATTCGGGATTGGGTAAAACTGCTGTAACCGCATTATCAATTGCATTAAGGCAACGGATAAGTGCAGGACACAAACTATTACATATACTACACACATATGTATATATGAATATATATATATATGTATATATAACTCCATATAGCTATATATAGTACGTGCTACACACACGTAAATATATCCTTCGTGCTATAGCAATTTCCTTTCTTTATTTTTGCTGCTCCTTCAACAGCAGCAGCAGCAGCAGTTGCTTTTGTAATTTGTATAATTTTTTAACATTGTCGACGCTGTGCTCCTGTTTTTTTTTCGATTTTTGTTTTTTTGCCAACCTAAGTGGGTTTTTTGTAATGCCTTTTTTTGCTCCTTGTTTTCCTTTTTCCGTTTTTTCTTTTTTTTTGTGCTTTGTTTCCTTTCCTTGGCAGAGAGCAAAAAATTTTAATATAAATTTATGTGCAGGGGAGCGAGGTAGGGCGGTATGAACTTGTTTGCAAATGGAACACGGCAAATATATATATATATATGGCAAGTAGAGTGTTTTACACAATTTTCATTTGGTTATTTTTAATATTAATAAAAAAAAAAGAACATGTATATATAGCTACAAAATATATATAATACGCCAGCGAAAAATATATGGAAGTGAAAAAGTTTCATATCCGTTTATTTCTTTGTTTATGGAGTTGCTCTCGGAACCCAGTTTTTCATCAACCCTCCTCCTGTTCCCCCTCCTAGAACGTATTTTATCGCGCCGTAAAAAGTTTAATAAAACAAAAAGATAAATTCAAAAAATGAACAACAAAACAAAGCATTTGAAACAGAAAAGAAAAGTAGGGGAAAAAAAAGGGAGAATTAGGGGCCCAAATATTTTCAGAAAATTAAATATATACAGTCCAAAGTGTAAATAAATAAAATAAAGATTTAAAAGGGAATATACCAGGCAGTTACCCCTGCTCTGTTTATTTTTGTATAGGTTAAGACTTGGTATTCTCTTTATTCACACAGACAAAGCTTGGGAAAATCCAGCGAAGCAGTCAAAATAATTAATTTTTTTCGCTGATAATGTCAATGAGGGTTTGGGGAATTTATTTATTTGATTTATGCAAACATTTCTTCCCTCGTCGTTTTTAAAACCGCAACGAAAGACATTCAGAAAGAAAACAAACCCAAATACAATCAGCAGACATGCGAATTTCACATCGAATTCAAGAAAAAGCATTAAAGACAGTAAAAAAAAATTTGCATTCAGCTCACAGATGAGCTTCCATAAGCTAAACCACAATGTTTACAAATTTGAAGTCAAGAAAGCCTATTTGTTGATCGCTGAATTCGGACTTGGGAATTTTAGATGATTCTGGTATTTTTTAAAAATACGAAAAAATACCTAAAGCTGATAGATTTATTTTGATATTTTTTAACTAAGATATTTTTGTAATTATTCTATTATATTTTTATATTTATTATAACTTTGCTATAAATATTTTTAATAAAAAAAAATTAAATATATTATGTAAATGGCTGTAATCTGCGACTTTAGCATTTTCTTAGTGAAGAAAGATCTTTTGAAATTTGCAACTACAACTTGTCCGGTCTCCGGCTAGCATAAATAGAGGAGTTGAACAAAAATTTAAGAGTACCGAATAAGTGATACCCTATATTAACATATAATAATAATATAAACAAACCATTGCTTAACAACCTTAATTAATAAAAATTGTATATTTGTTTCAATAAATATTTACAGAATATGTTTAAAAATATATATAAATATCTTAAAAATAATAAATAATATCATGTCTTCGTTAGAGATTTAAAATCGCCTAAAAAGTAACTACAAAATAAATATAGCATACTTTTAGACATCGTTTTACTAGTATTTAGATACCTTAAACTTTCTTTTAACCAATTCACCAATAACCTGATACACCCTGACACTCTATTCAAGTTTCGGAGGTATCAAAGATAAAATAAACCAAACGACAGAAAGACGAAGCCAAATGAATAAGCAGTTTCTTCACTTCTGCGAGAAAAAAAATAACACACAAACACACACAAAAAGGGAAAAGGAAACATCAACAAAAAAAACCACACAAAAAAACATAATAATAATAAGAAATGTAGAAAGAATTCGCATTCGAAAGCAATTCAAAGGAAAAATCTATGCGTTCTTTTGATTCTCGCTTTCTTGGCAAATTGGTAGGAGTTTTTTGCCTTGTTCTCTTTTTTCCATATATTTTTTTTTTATATATTTCTTCCGATACCGAGATACCCATTATTTATGCAATGCAAACAAGCAGGGCATGATGATCGGATTTCAATATATATTTTTAGTTTATAGTTGTTTATGGCGATAAGAGGATGTCACGGTCAACCTGGGTTAGCTTTAATAATAAATTAAATTATTATTGAAATATTTGATTATAAGATTAAAAATTATTAAAATATTTATTACTAATATATATATTGTTTAAACCCAAAAAGTTTCTCTTTTGAATATCTAAAATCTATATTTTACTGCAAATCACAACTTTGTACAAAATATTTTTATTTTACATAATCTTCATGGCTAAAGGATATCTGTAATTCGAAACGTTTTGACACGTTTCCTTTTAGCTGCTGATTGCGGGGATGGCCAGCAAAACGAAATTCATATTATTAATAAGTAATAAAAAAGAAGCTAAAGAAAATTGCCAAAGAGAAGAGCACGCAGCAAACCAACAACAACAACAACGAAAAAAAAAGTAAGCAAAAAAAAAAAAAAGGAAAAAGCATCTTACAGATACGCAGGTTTCCCCCCTTTTCAACTTGAATGTCTGTATATATGTATTTATATACAAAAATATTTTCATTTGGAAGATTCTGCGATTGCGTTGCCTTTGGGTTTCTGTTTTTGGAATGCCATCATCAAACGAAAAAAAAAAAAAAATAAATAAAAAATTGAGTTAAAAATGCAGACAGAAAATCGGACCTAGGCCAAGGAGGTCCAAATTGAAGACCAAGATCAAGACCAGCCTCCCCGATCCCCCTATGGCAAAATATACAATTGCGAATAAGGCCAAGTGCAATAACACTTAACACACACAGAGATCCATAATATATATATATAGTATCTTTGCAGAGGTACGCAACATCATCAAAATACAAAAAAAATCAAGCCACAAGAACTGTGTAACCTTACTTTACGATCCTCTATAACTATGATATTGCTGCTGCTGCTGCTTGTTTCTGCCTTGGAAGTTGCTGCTGTTTTTGTTGTTGATTTTTTTGTTGCTTTGGTTTTTTCTGTCATTTTTTTTTATTTAAGTTTTTTGTTGTTTTGTTTTCCCAGTGCATTCGCCTTCCGCTTTTGTTGTTGCCTTGGGTTGACTTATGCAGCTCCTTCTTCTTGGTCTAAAAACCCCTTCTACCAAATCGCTGCCTGTATGACACTTGGCTAGTAAAATGTCCTTAGTAATTAAGTTATTTTTTAAGAATTTATTTTATTTGTAGTATTTCTAGGTAATTGGGGTTACTTTAAAGTTTTGTTGTAATAGTATTACTTATTTTAAAATTATTCTTTATTACTTTGTTAATAGTGTAACTATATTTTAGTATTTTTAGACTGTATACAATGACTGGTAAAAGGTCTCCTGTAAGTATGGTATTTTTCCAAAAAATATTCTTTTTGTATTTCTGAGTCATAAAGGTATATTTAATGTATTATAATTACTATTTTATTGGGATATTTCAACAGTATTCAAAAATAATTTTGATAATAAGAAACCCGTACAGTATTTTAATATCCTTCCACTATTAAAAAATTACTCAAATTAAATGAATATTATTTATTACTATTTTGTTATTAAAATTTAAATGTTAAACTTGTTAAATTGTATTTGTAAAACAGCATTATATAATTAATTCCTTTAAAGTATTAGAAACAAATAGTGTCATATGACCCTAGTTTACAACTTTTTTCAAAGCATGTTTTCCTTTTTCATTATTTTTGTTATGTTGTCTTTGTTATTGTGGCTGTTCTTGTTGAAATTATTAGACAGCAAGAGCAACAACAATAGGTAAAAAAAAAGAAAAACACGCAGCGTCCAGTAGGAAAGATAAAGGAACATTTTTCGTATTTTTTTGCTGTGGCTCTGAGCGTTCATTGCATCTGTGTAACCTCAAGGTTGCTGAACCTCAAAGGAGCTGGAAAAGTGGGCGAAAAAGGAGCCAATGGAAGGAGGAGGAGGAATACGAATAGATGGCTTTTACCATAAATAAAGTCCAGTAAAATCTGTTCTATAAAATTTCAGTTTAAAAAATATTCTTTATTCTACTGGACTTTATTTATGGTAAGCTTTTGGCTTGAGATTTCCCAACACAAATCCGATATATATACAACCAAACTATGATCTTCCATGTCATATATACACACACCGTAGCCAAGCACCTCATAACTGTCTTTTGGTCATATATAAATCCATCTGGCTGATTGGTTTTAAATCAAGTCAAGGTCTGGCCAAAAACTATAAATAATACTAGGTTCAGGGTACAGAGATCTGGAAAACCTCCTTATTTCCAGGTAAAAAGTCAAAGGAGCCGTTGATGATCAATGGTCTGGAGCAGGTGCAGCAGCACCAGGAAAATAATGATGATGATGATGCCTGGGTTTGGAGTACAAAAACCAAGCCAGAAGGGATCTCTTCCTGGCTGGCGGGAAAAACTGCCCTTTTGCTTTGGCTTTTCTACCTTGTTAACTGATGCTTCTTCTTTGGAAAAGCTGCACAAAAACCTGGCTGGCAAAAATAGCAAACCAAAACAACAAAAAAAAGAGAAAAAAAATCGAATAAAACAAAAAGATAGAGACGAGAGCAAGCGGGAAACACACAAATTGCGAAGCTGGAAAAAAAGGAAAAGCTGCTTTTGCACAATCTCCGAGAGAAGAGGAAGGGTATTACGGGGAAAAGTAGTTACCTACTAGCCAAAACACTGAGCATAACTTTGGACTAATAATTAATTAGAGCCCTTACAATAAATTACCATGAATTTTTAGGGTTTATTTGTTGTTAAATATATGTTTTTGGATTTCAAAATATTTTTTTATATATTTTATATTTTGTTATTAAATTATTATTATTATTTATTCATTATTATTTATTTATTTATTATTATTATTTATTCATTATTATTTATTTATTTATTATTATTATTTATTTATTATTATTATTTATTTATTATTATTAATATATATATATTTTTTAATTTCAGGATATATATTTTTTTAAGACAGACTTTATTTAATCTGATTTAAGATCCAAATAGCTTTTTTAAACCATTTTTTAAACTTAAATATAATATTCCACATTGTTCTTAAAAGAAAATAATATACTGTTATACTGGTATACTGGTATACTGGTATACTGGTATACTGTTATACTGGTATACTGTTATACTGGTATACTGTTATACTCAGGCCTGCTCCGGTAATCGTAAATTTTTTTCGATTTCGTTTTGGGCGAAAACGAACCGTTTTCGTTTTTAGCTGCTCCGGTTTTCGGCAAATTTCTGCTATCGGAGTGTTTCAATTTCTCATCGTTTCTCACTGCTCAAGCAGCTAGCTTGTGTTTTTGGTAATACGAAAACAACGTAAAGTATTGCCTATTATATTTACAATTGCCCTTTTTCTAAGCCAGAAAAAGGCAAAAAATGGTAGAGTTAAGCAAATCTAGGCACCTAAGATGCTGCCACACTTTTCACAGTTTTAATTCCGGTGGTCTCAAATAATTATTTGGTTAATTTGGACCATTTAAGTAATAAAATTAAATAGCATTACTTATAAACAACCATTTTGGCGGTCCTTTAAAGTTATTAATGTATTCGTTTATATTTTATAAGTATTTTTAACTGAATG
>VNJY01005163.1:0-51312 GCA_008042715.1 Drosophila bocki | reverse complement strand
TGTAGATTTTTATATATATAGTTTTTTCTACTTTTTGTATATTTTTTATATATTCTTATTTTATTTTTTTTTATATAATATTTTTATATATATATTTATATTATTTACTATTTTATTTCTCATTCTTAAAGACCACCCAAAGGTAAAATAACAATCACGAACTCTTTTCCCTTTATTTTATTTATTAATAGAGCTTCATTAGAGACGCCAATAAAACCCCTTTCTTGTCGCTTTGAAAAATGCTTTGTTTATCGTTCAGATTCGAGCTTGGATTCGAAATGTTTTGTCTCCTAATGAGAACTAATGAATGCGTTGGAGTCTCGGTCTCTCAGTCTCAGTCTCGCCACCGGTTTTCTTTTATTATTATTATTTTATGCGATCCAAGCAGCTTGTGGGTTGCACAACCAACCCACACACACACACAGCTCAACTAAAAACTGGTCTTTGATCTGCTCTGATTCGATTTTGGTTGAATGACAAATGCATTCGAGATTAGGATCGGAGATCTTATCGGGCCTCTAACTAATGGGCTTAAATGTGATGACAATAAATTGATTTCATGATTATGGGAATTCGATTTGGAATTTATGGATGGAAATAATGCAATTTGATGTCATTTAGATATGAAGATAAGCCGCATGAAGATCTTAATAGATGTTTATGAATAAACTAGGACTTTATTAATGTTTTTATGATTATAAAAATACATAATATATATATTTATTGCTTTTCCAAAAGCCCCAAAAGCCCTGCTCCCTTTTATTTTCACACTCCCATTGAGGTTTATTTTACTTTTTTTTTTTGGGAGGGAAAACATCAAAAAGAAAAACTTCTTGAATGTTTCGTGTTTTGCTTTCCATTTTGTGGCTTCTGTAAAGTGTTTTTTTTTTTTTTTTTTTGCTGTGAGAGAAGTGAACGCTTAAGGCGCTTATGGCAAAGAAAAGTTCAAAAATCTCATTAAATACAACAATATAAACAGGCAACAACAAGAACAATATACTAAATATTTATGCCCGGCTGTAAAAGTTCATTTTTTTGCGCTTGTCCCGCTGCTGCTGCTTTTCCATATAAAAATTGTGTAAAATAATAAAAATAATTTCAACGACAAATACAGACACAAAGAGACGAGCATATACACGCACAAGCATGCAGCACACATTGTCGCCCCAGACGCCATTTTGCTTTTGTTGTTGTTGCGTGTAATGGATGCCGTTATGTGCAGAAATGGGAATCGGTTTCGAGGGCGGGATTTTCCATGGCTCTCTCGGTTTGGGGTATCGGAATCGGGTTTGTGCGATTTCGCCCTTTTGCATTACTTCGACTTGAATGCATTCTGTGCAATGGCCAATGCACACATCTACCTCCCCTCCCCTCCGTCGTGGCATAAATATAATTATTTTGTTATAAAAAATGCATTCCACAAAAGAAAAATCAAGGGGGGTTCAGGGTGGGGAGAAAGCGAATTCCTTTATGCGACACTTGTCCTCGAGAGGAAAATGTTTATTACCCAGACATTACCCACGTCTTCTACCCTTTTCCTTGGACCCCCTTCTCATTCTCCTTCGCCTGAAATCCCTGTCAAGTGCTTTTTGGTCCTTTCTATGCGATTCTCATAAATATTAGTTGGCCTGGCATCGATTGCTGGCGGAATTGGTGATTTCTTCCAATTCGAATTCGAATTCGAATTCGTTGATATTTTCAGGAGATTTCAATTTTAAAGACTGCATAATAATCATATATAAGACAAGTAAGAGAGCTTTAAAGTAAAACTAAGATGAAAATTAGTCTTTCAATACCAATTTCACAACCAATTATATTATATAACTGTTTTATAATAGACCCTTAATTGTAGCTCAAATAATTGAGCCCTGGTATCGATTTCCTTTATGAATAAATACACCTAAATTAACCCACATTTTCCTTTTCTTCACTCTCATTGCAGTTTTACAAGTTAAAGCCAACTTCCGGGAATTGGAAACGTTAAAGGAAAACACCCGCACTTAAAGTGGGGTCTGAGATTAAGGTAAGTCTGTCCTAGATTGAAGTCCCAGACAGCCTGTCATGAACATATAGATATAGATATAAGTCCCCCCCAGATGCACTGCATTTTCACCCACACTCTTTTTCATATTTTCAAGCACTGATCAAAAATATATCAGGTTTTTTAATATTGAAAAATTTGAATTTCATGAAAATTTTAATTTAATAATAATTATTTATAATTAATATTTATTTAATTATATATATTATTTTAATAAAAAAATATTTATTTGTATTTTTATTAGGTAGCTCAGTGCAGCCCCTTGCTTTTTCACGTTTTTATTTGTTTTATATATTTATTTCTTACTTCAAAAGATATTATTGACATATATTTTTATTTTATTAGTTAGCTAGGTTTTTTTTCTCAATGCAGCCCCTTGCTTGGCTTGTCCTTTCTTCACGTTTCCAGTCAACTGATTATAATAACACGATTTATCAAATGCACGTAAATTACAATAAATTAAACACGAAATTAATATTAATGACAAAGACAGGCGCTCACATACAGTGGTGTGTGTGTGTGTGTTTGTGTGTGGGGGGTGGTGGGAGGGATAAAGGTAGATAAACAGACACAAACACATACCATAAATACAGGCAGGCAATACGAATTATATTGTGTGTGTATATGTGGAGAGACAATTGCCAAATTAAGTGCATGCCTCTGTGGGGGGGAGGGAGGATTTTACTCCTTAATTTAAACCCCTTTTCCCAAGAATCCTCCCCCCACCCCGATTTATTACCCCCTTGTCACCACTGTGTGACTGTGGCTGTGACTGCCATCTTAAATATGAAAATCGTTCTTTTGATTACAAATTTGCTTATTTGCATTGCATTTGCGAGACCCGCAGTTAATAAGCTTCGGACATAATAGTGCTGCACACACAAAGGACATGCCAGGATAATGATACACACACACACAGTCACGCACACATACACTCTCATAGGGGAAAGCCAACAAATGACCAAGCGATTGATCAGAAACTCCAAAGGAGGCCCAGACAGGCAGGCTGGCTTCAGGCTTAGAGTCTCTGGAATGTGAACAATACGTTGGAAGGGGGTGGGTGGGGTTAGGGCTCCTCTTTAGCTGATTTGGAGATGACTGAGTGAATGCCGTGTTAATTCAGTGATTGAGAAATGCTAAGCAAAATTCCCAGACTGAAGGAAATATCGAGAGACTTGGGTTTTAGCAGAAAATATTCATATAACTTTCATAGAACCCAAAAACTATATTCTAATAATTACTACATGAATATACAAATATTCACATACTAAATGAGACCAAGAAATATAGCAAAACTATAATTCTAATAATTATTATACCTCAAATGCACCATCAAGTGGCCATAAAAGTCACTGTGAAAGGTCCATTCATGGCTCATCCCTAATTGCGATTTCCAGCAAAGGACTTGTAAAATTTTGCATATTTGATGAGCCTGGCCAGGCAGCCGGGCTCTGTTTGGCCGGGGTCCTTCGATATCGGGGACTCAGCTCCTACAACCAGGTGAGTTGCAATTTGGCTAACAAATTATGCAACAGCAGCGGCAACAACAAAGCGGTCCTACTGACCCAACTACACCGAGCGAAAAGGGGGGGTTGGTGGGGAGTCGAGAGTGAGTGTCCTGGCCCTGTTAAATAATTGTAATTTATGGCATTTTACACAAATAAATATATGGAAATCAATAAATTTACTCCACACACACACTCACACAATCTTTGTGACTTTCCCCATGGAGTTTTGGGGCCGTCGGGTTTTTGGTTTTTGGTGCATTGCAAATTGCTTTTTGCTTTCGGCTTCATATGTGCTATCATGTTTATTGTTATTTTTGGACCTTAAACAATTATTTTATGTTGTCACAATTTTAAAAGCTACTGCAGACAGGACATTCTCCCCAATGGAGAGTGCAGCGCATTCAAAATTAATTTTTTCCATATGCCTTTTCATTTTTCAATCATTGCATTTTGATTTTTTTCACTATATATATATATATTTTTTTTTATTATTATTATTTTCCATATTTCATTTTTCAAATATTTATGTGTGGACAATATTTTGCATTTCAATTGCGGTTTTTTGGCTGGCCGACGTGCGCAAACATACGCAAATATATTTATATATATGTATATATTCGCATAAAGACTATAATAACTCTGTCAATTTGACTGGTTCAGGTGAAGCAGGGAATTGTGTTAACTTTGCATGGGTTGTTGGAAAGGTTTTGGATAGTTGAGTTGGTTAAGTATTACATATTTTGATTGTAAGTGTGACCAGCGTATTATTAAGTATTATTAGATAATTAATACAATTTTCAATAGGGAATATATTTAAAGAAAATTACACAATTGATATATTAATTTTATAATTTAGTTAATTATATTTAATTGATATAGGTTAGTGTGACCAGCCGGGTTATAAAAGCAGTGTTGTTAAGAACAAGAAATCAAGCCTTTTCAAGTTATAATTCAAAACTTTACTCACTTCTTGCTAATATTTAGCATAAATAAAATCAAAAACATTATCCCTGCATTTATTAAACCGCTCTATTTACATGCACTTGAAAAATAAAACAAAATCAAGTGCTGTATTGATTCTATTTCGCTTTCTATTAAACCCCTATGCACTCCACAAAAAAAATGCAATTGACTTGCAGCTTTCAAACATGACAAATCAATTTCATTTTCGATTTGGATTCCTCAAAGCTCTTAATTTAGTCGATTTGATTTCGAGTTCTGTGATTCCGATGGAATTGCCAAACGCTATATGGATAGCCAGTGTTGGGTAATGAAAAAATGCTTGTCTTTTTGTATGCTTTTTCCAAAAACTAATTTTGTAAATTGCCCTCGTTGAATTTTAATTCAAATTTCCCTCTGCAGAGGAGCAGGAAACAAAAACAACAACAAAAAAAAAAAAAAAAACATTGAGAGGGAAAATATATATGTAGATTCCATAAATATATTTGCTTATGACCCCCCCTCGCCCACGCCCTCGCCCAGCGTATATAAAAATTTTATGTTGTGTTGATTTTTGTTTGGCTTTCCATATTTGTTGTTGTTGCCACGCGTTATATTGAAAAATGAAAAAAATCGAATATAATTAAATTGTGTCAAAGTTATTAAATTTTATTGTCATTTGCCATAAATAAACAAATGTCGTGCGCAATACGCTCTAAGCCCATGAAATGCCTACTACTCGCACCTCGTTCGTTCACTTGGAGTTTACAGAAATTTATGATTGTTTATTCGAAATATGTATGTGTATTTCCTCGTTTCCCTGTTTTAATATAAATATATTTTTTTGTTCTTTGCCGACGGGGTCTCAGCCCCTTCTACTCCCTCTCTGCGTGTCAGCCCCCCTTGAACTCGTTCGTCACGCCGCCCGGTGTGAAAAGTAATTATGAACGCTTTATGACAGCCGGTCAACTTCATTCGATGTCCATTAATTTGGCCACACTTAACTGTGTTTGATTTTTTTTTTTTTTTTTTTTTCGATTTTTTGTTGTATGTGTGTGTGTTTTTTTTTTCAATAGGAAACTCCTTTGTAAAAGAAGCTTGTTATAAACTGTGGCACAACTTTGTTGAAGCAGGTTTTTATTGGATAAAACAATTTTAAAAATATTTTTATCATAAAATTAAAGTTAAACAGATTAAAATTTGTATATTTATATATTAAATATATTTATAAAAGCTCCAAGTACAGTCTTAAGAATTCTAAAACGGCAAAGAAGTTTATTTAAATAATTGTTTAAAAATATTTCAAATATTTCAGAAATACTTTCCGAGTCGCCAGATCGTGAGCTTTGATTGCTTTTCAACTCCTTGCCCCTTTATTCTTTGACTTTCTTTGTTTATTTTCACATTTCTTTATTTTAAAAATATAATTTTCATATAATATAAGTAAAAAAATTCAAATTAGTATATTTATATAATTAATTATATATTTAATTTATTTCTAAAAGCTCTAAATCTAGTCTATTTAAGTTTTATATAGTCTTGCGAGTTCTAAAACTGCAAAGAAGTTTATTTAAATAATTTTTGAAAAATTTTTCAAATATTTTAGAAATATTTTCCGAGTCGCCAGATCGTGAGCTTTGATTGCATTCCAACTCCTTGCCCCTTTTTCTTTGACTTTCTTTGTTTATTTTCCCTTTTATGGACTGCTCCAGCTGGGCATCGAAAATTCCATCGAGGGTCACGTAGTATGTGGGCTTCCACCTTGAATTTGGTCTGGGATCTTGTTTATGAGTTTGTTTGTATATGTTTTTCATAAAATTTATTACACTCTCGGATGAGGAACGTCTGTCGTCTAATAGAAATATTGTGACTCCAAGAGGGGAGCAGCGAGAGAAGCGTTAATTTTGTGTATACTTCTTCTTGGGGGCCCTATAATTATAACATAAAATGTGTTTATTGAAGTTCCCGAGGGGGATAAAATAAAAGTTACAAACGTACATTTGATTAATTTATCATTGCACACACGCTGACCAAATGTTACGCGGGTGGTTTTTGCCTGACAGCCAGGCAAAACGGATTGAAGTGATGTCATTAAAAATGCATATACCAATCAGGCTAATTTAATTTACCATAAATTCTATGACCGCAACAAATAAAAAATTACCCAAACTAACAGCCAAGTATAACAATAATAATATTAATATTATCGAGGCAAAAGCCACTGCCAGTTAAACTCAACTAACAAGTACAACAATAATAATAGTAATAATAATAATAATAATAATTTAACTGTCAGTTGCAGTGCACAAATGGCAAATTGAAAATCCAAATGGTAATGCAAAATGTATTTTCATGCATTTTTTATATTGCCTCGCTGTTTGTGTAATTTCAAACTAATTAAACTGGCAAATATTGAAAATGACAAAGGAAACACGGAAATTACAAAGCTTCAAATTAAAGTTTGGGTTTAATTTAATCAACAATTTGTTTAAGAAGAAAAAAATAACCAACCAACCCTTCCGTTGAAAATAAATTAAGTTATTGAAACACCTTTCCCGTTGGATCGTAAATCACGCTGCAAATGAATCGTAAATTGCCGCTTTATCGGGTTAAAACGATTCACAAATTGCACACCGTATATATGCTGGGATCTATCCAATTCAGTTGTTAATTATCGTAATGCGTTGCCAATTGAAATCACTTTGAGAAAGGGCCCTGGGATGAGGGCCTATTTAGGATCACATTAGCGGGCCACCCGCTGGACTTTGCGTTGTAGTATTTCGCCTTTGCTAAAATGCATCTTGTGTTGTTTCCATCAAATGCCAGCCTTTGGCAATGCACAGCACACACGCCAAAGGGGCATTAGCCAATGGCTCTTTATCTGCCATGGAGTGCTCTCCTACCTTCCGGTTCCGGATCCTGTAAGCCTCCTACCCTCCTCCTAGCCCCATTTGAGCCCTGTGAGAAGCCCGTTAAGTTTTTAATGAAATATTGCCAGGGCGTTATTTGTTTAATGCGCTTCATCAAACCCAACCAAGGAGTTTGATGGGCAGGTGCACGGAGAGAAATAAATTGAGATTTTCAATTAAATAAATAAATAAGAATCAACTTTAATAAATAAAAATAAACAATAATTAAAAATAGTAAATAATAAAAATAATATTAAATAAAAAACAATATATAATAATACTTAAAAATAAATCACAAATAATATATATTTTTTTTAATTTTAATATTTTTTTTTTTTTTTTTGATAACAATTATTTTTCCGAAATAATTGTGCTTAATATTATCATAAAAATATTAAATCTAAAGAGTATCTGTATGTTTTTTCCATACAATTTTCTTCTAATTCCCAAGTGCTCATTACGACTGTTACTTGAGTTAAAAGGTTAATAGTCTTTTAGTTTTATCAATATTCTCCCCAAAGTAAACCCCAAAAAATTGAAGAAAATTTACCTCAATGCCTGTATGTTGTCTTTTTTCTTCATATATATCAAAAATTTATAAATTTAATTTTAAAAAATTTTAAATTAAATATTAAATATTTTTTTATTTATAAAAACAATTATTTTTCAGAAATTATTGTGCCTAATATTGTCATATATGAGATCTAAGGAGTTTTTTTTTATATTTAAACCCCATAACATTTTCTTATAATTCCCAACTGCTTATAACGACTGTTACTTTACTTAAAAGGTTGATGGTCCTCTTGTGCTATCAATATTCTCTCCGAATAATGTATAAAAATTTCCCTCAGTGTCTGTGTGTGTGTTATGTCCATTTTAGTACCGTAAATGGTTTTCCTCTTTTCTTTTGCCGCGCTTGGTGCTCTGGCAGGTGCCGGCTTTCAATTTGCTTTCAATCTCGCATTGAAATAAAACGCTGAAAGCGAAACCGCCGCAGAGACACGCAAGAGAGAGCGACCAAGGGGGTGGCTGTGGGGGAGAGCGAATATAACCGTTAATAAATTACGGACAGCAGAGATTATTATAGTATGTGGCATGAAAAATTATGCACAACGAGCGCCGGGCCTCTGAAAGCCTCTCATGTGTCACGATAGAAAACAATTCAATGTGTTTCTTTTTTCGTCTTTAATTTCCCATTTTTTTTTTTGTATATATATATATAGGTTCTCAGGTTGTTCGATGTGGGAATTCCGTTTGGGTTCGTTTTCGGTTTCGATGGCGAACCGCTCCTTGAAAAAAAAATGCGTAAATGGATGGACAAACTTTTGACTCCGGGCTCTCTGACACGAAAACCATAATTAAAAATCTCACTTTTCATAGCCGCCAACTTGTCAGTTTCGAATTTTGTTGTTTTTGTTGGTTGTCTTTAAGCACTGAGCTAAAAATGTAGATATATTAATATATTAGTTAATTACCTTGAATACCCAACTTTCATGCAAGTAAATTTTATAAAAGTATATCTGGAAATCAAAAAATATTTTAAAAATATATTTTTTATTCTTATAAAAGTATTTTAGAATTATATTAAATGATTTTTTATAGTTGAATTTCTCCCAGTAATATTTCCAAATGCAGCTGTGGCCCATATTGAAGTGACTGCCTGGAAAACGGCTTGAAGTCGGTTCATTGAATTGAATGTTCAGATGAAATTACTATAAGACAGCATCCCAGAGAAAGAGACAGAGTTTTGCGGGGGAGGGGAAAAATGCGGGGGGAGCTTGTAAGAGACTCGGGGGAACTGAAGAAATTATGCTCGTAATATTTGACAGGGCGCCATCTCTTTCTGTTCACTCATCACCTATCTTTCTGTCCTTTTTCTGTATCTTTCCCGTCTCATTTTGTCTCTTTCCCTCGCTGTCTATGTCTTTTCTTCTCTCCTTCCCTGTCTCCCACATGACGCACGCATATTTCATCTTTGGCCTGCTGTCTGAATTTTTGAAGTGATTTCAAAATGATTATTTTTTGACACATGGGGCAACACCTGCGTTGCATTTGCAGCTGCCTTCAATAAACAGTAAAGACTCCAAAGAGTGGAGAATATGTTAAATAAATTTTTGTTGGAATTAAAAAAATATTATTAAATAAATAAAAAAAAGTTGCAAAATATAAGAAGAGGCAACAAAAAGTGCCTAATCTCTATTTACTTTAAATTAAAAAAGAAAACGAAAGAAAAACCAGTTGAGAATTATAAGAGAAAGCATAGAAATCAAGGACATGTATATTTACAAGCTTATCAATTATTAATAATTTAAAATATTCTAAAGAATTCTTTTATATTATATAATTATTATAAGTTACATAAATTATTAATTATAATTATTTTTAGTTATTAAAAACACCTTGAATTACCTCTAAGTTATACCTGGTTTCTGCCAGCGAGAGTGCACTGTAAGTGCATACAGTCAAATGAGTTTGTCGTCTCCTTCTCACTCACTCCCCCGCCGTGCTCTCTCTCCCTCGCTCCTTTGCGTGTGCCCAGTGTGTGTGTGTGTTGTTTGTGTGTAATTATATAATTTGACTGCTGCAATTATGTTGTTCGCCGTTAATTGAAATGTAAACGTCATCATTACGATAAGACGACGTCGTCGGGGTCACCACTCAGAAGAAGTGGAGGAACAAGAAGCAAGGAGCAAAGGAGCGGGGGAAAAAAAAAACTGAAAAGGAAAAGGTTCCCCCCTTTTGTTTGCGTGCATCTGGCGGCAGCGACTGAGGCAGCGAACGTGTCAATTCCATTTTTGATGACTTCACACGCTTCAAACGCCTTGCCGGCGGCGGGGCGAGTGAGTCCCTAAGACTATTAGCGACTGATTCCTCAAGTATTTGCCCAGGAAAAGGTGTAACCTGGAAGACACCCTCACACCCTGGCAGCCTGAGTCTCTCTGTCTTCGAGTTTCGCCTATTAAAGTTTTTGACGAGATGTTTTCTTGTTTCCAAATAATAGTTAGTGTGTGTTGTTTAAAACATAAAATTAAATTTAAATTAATTAAAATAAACTTAAATAATTTAATTAAAATTAATTTAATTAAAATATTAAATTAAAATTAATTTAACGAATTTAATTAAAATTAATTTAATGAATTTAATTAAAATTAATTAAATAAATTGAATTAAAATTAGTTTAATGAATTTAATTAAAATTAATTTAATTAAAATTAATTTAATTAAATTTATTTTAACTGATTCAATTAAAATTATTTTAAATTAAATAAATTGAAATTATTTTACATAAAACAAATTAAAATTAATTTAATGAAGTTAATTAAAATTCATTTAGAATTTAATTTAAATTATTTTAAAATATTTAAATACAGCGATTTTTAAGATTTTAGTAAATACCAAAACTGAATTTAAAATTCGATAAAATTTCTATTTAATATTTATTTAAAATGGAAAATATTTAATATTTATTTAAATTATGAATATATAATAAGCAGAGTCTTAAAAATTTGATGCCTTAACACTAAATAAATGTTTTGTTTTATCTAATAAATATTTATAATATTTGAAAGGCTTGGTTATTATTATAATTAAACGAAATATTTATTTTTAAATAACATAGTTTTTTTTAATTTCTATATATTTATTTTAATATATATTTTATCTGGACAACATCCTCTTCCACCATTCACCTATTTCCGGCAAACGTGAATGGAAAATTTAAATGTGGAAAAATTTAAATGTGTAAAAAAAGCTTAAATATCGTTAAGGCTAGACGTGAGTGCACGTGAGGTGGCCACGCCCCCAAAACCTTGGAAAAACCCACACCTTTGGCCGCATTAAATGCAGCAGGAAGAAAAGCCAGGAAAAAAAAACAGCTGTGCGTCTTACAGCAGAATTTCAATCAAATTCAATTGGAATTGGAAAATGCTGCTTCCACTGCTTCTTCTATAGCTTTTTCTATATATATATCTATTTTTTTTTTTAAGAAAAGATGATAACCCTGGAAGCAGCAAAAGAAATGATTGTGGGAGGACCCAGGCTATGCACACACGTAGAGTGTGTGTGTGTGTGTGTGTCTCTTCTCTGTCCAGTTTGTTGCATTTTGCCTTTTGCATTAAGTTGGCAATTGCATTCATGTGACAGCCATATGAGCAGAGGGTAACCCTGTCACGCCCCCCACTTCCACACTCCCACTTGCACACTCCCACTTCCTTCCTAGCCGCCACTGTCTTCGTACGTGACATTTGGCGGCGCCACCGAGAGGCACGTAGATGGAAAATACTCTGTAAATCTGTACGCTATTTCGCTTCGCTTCCTTCGATTCCTTTTGCCACTTGGAGAGCCCTCATTTTAGAGTTTTGGGGAATGTTTGATATATATATCCATACCATATATCATATTTTCCCAATCTGTCCTTATTTGAATACCAATTTGAAAAAGGTTTATTTTTTTGGGAAATATTTTGAAGGTTTTGGGGATTGGGTTTATGATGATTGAAAATGTATAAAATGTGTCATAAATAAATAAATAATGTTTTATATTATATTATTTAGGGAAATCTTAATTTTTACTTTAAATTAAATCTAAATTCTAGAATTTCCACTTTGAATTTGATCAAAAAGTGTAATCAGTGAGGTGGCAAAATATTTTGTTTACTATCTTACTAATTGGTATAATTTCTAAGACATCATAAAAACATTTCCTTTATCTCAATCTAATTTTAAATTATTTTAAATAATTCCACAGAGTATTTATTATTCTTGAAACTAATTTTTAGAATTTGTTACTCTGTCTTTTTTTGCACCGTTTCTTGTGCTTTTCGCTTTTATCCCCTGAAAGTTCTGGCTGCAGTCTTAGTTTTTTTCGCTCTTTTTTTTTTTGGCGTCTTTTGGTCGTGGCAGTTTGAATGCTTTTCTTTTTGCTTTTTTTATATTTTTTCTTTTTGCTCTAGAATCCTGGTGGCCAGGGCCATGTTCTGCTTGGGTCCTTCTTTCTTGAACTTGTATTTGCCCGCTGTTTACAACTGCGTCGCCGACCAAGCGCAAAAGTGTTTGCTGCCGCAGTACTACGAATGGAACTTTAGGGTTCAGTTCAGTTCAGACAGGGGACGGCGATCGAGGACCCAAGTCCTGCCATAAATTTTGCTTATCTAAACGGAAAAATACAATTTGTAATTGAAAATATTTTTGTGTGCACACACAGACATGGCACTTACATGAGGAGCTGGAAAGTTGCTTTTAAGTTTTCTTTATTTTTTTCGTTGAGCCACTTGTTGTTGGACATTTGTAAAAAGTTTTTACCATTGTCTGGCCATCTTGTGAGCCTCTCTCTGCGCTTCTCACTTAGCCTAGTTGGTCAAGTATGGCAATATTTCTGATTGCTTTGGAAATGATTCATTCAAAGTTGAAGCTTTTTACTAAATATAAAATGGGAAATTAACCTAAAATGATATATATCCAGGGTTTTTTATAGGTAATATATACATCACTTTATCGTTATGACTAGAGGAAACCCAAGACGAGGTCTTGGGAAAGACATATCGTTAATCAGCTTACCTAGTCTATAGGTAAATTATACATATTTCCGAAGCGCCTCTCTCGCTGCCGCTTATGCAACCCAACACGCTTTGAGTTGCCGTTGCATAATCGCCTGTCGCCTAATCTATTTATTGATTGACGGCATTAAGACCCTTTTAAAGGCAACATTACACCCATATATACCCATGGCATAGCCCCCCACGGCACACACACACACACACACAGGGAAATCGTTTTAATGCGTTCTTAATTAGCTGCAGTCACCGGATGGCAGCTGCATCGCTGTTGGCGTTTTGCGGCACTTGTTCGACATTTTCAATTGGCCGCATTACTTAAAGTGCACAGCCACGTTACCCCCGTTACCCCCCTCTGATTTTCACCGCCATTCTTGGCCCTCCAAAGCCCTCTCCTCCTGAGTAACCCTTGAAACCGCAAGTGGAAGTGAGCTCTCGCCACTTGGCAGCAGCAGCAGCAGAGTTGCATTTAGTTGCCATCTGCGAGGGCTTAAGTATATAAATGTAAACTCCCCCGCCAGCACACATGTTTGCCCCATCATGTATATATATATCCTGGTTAACGGATAAATCCTTGTGGATATTATCTGGCAGAAGCGAAGGAAATCTCTGGCTAAAACCTGGCTTAAGGCTTATAAATGCTGATGATCGGTAGAGAAATTAACTTGAAAGGATTGCTAAATGATTAATATATTTTTTAGATTATTATTATTTGAAGCATATATTATATATTTTAAACATTAATATTTGAATTAAAATTGTGAAAGAGAAGACCTTCTTGATTTGTTGTTCTTAATGCTATCAACCCTCTGTTTAATTTTTACTATTTTTCTTATAATTTTTCGAAACCTTCAACTTGTAGACTTTTATTATCCTTCGATTTCGGTGTCTAAAAAGAGTAAGCACAGGATGTTGAGCATTTTAATTGTTTGCCACTTTCGGTGGCAAGTGCAAGTGCAAAAGTCGCAGCTTTTGCCACCTGAAAGAAGCAACAAGTTCCGGTTTCCTCAACCCAACACACACACAGCTAAGGAGGTAGTGAAAAGGGGTAGAGTGGTAGAGGGGGGGCTTTTCCAGGACTTGGCACTGGGATTACTTATATTCATATCCATATCCTTTTGCTGGAACGCAGCTGCAGCTGCCGCAAATTGCGGCACGACTTGTGGCATGCTCCACTTTTATTAACTTTTTAATGCAGCAATGCCAGAGCTACCGCTTTTCCACACCCGCCTTACTTACCCTCTTTTCCCGCTGGTTTTCCACACTTAAGAAAATTTTTGAAAATTATTTCAAAAATATAACATTTCAAAAATGAAATTTAACATAAATAAATTTCAAATTTAATTTATATAATTATTTAAAATTATTTACAAACTAAATACTTGTTATACATTACTTGTATTTATTATGGATCATTTTTTCTCCCAGTGCACTGTGTACTTTCCCCTGCTCTTTGCCCTTTTTGGTTAGAGAGTTTTGCCAGCTTTTATAAGTTTATGTCGAGCAGCTGTTGGCTTCTGTTCCTTGCTGCTACTGCTTTTTGTTTGCCCCGGTTCTCTTCGTTTTTTCTCAAACTTTCTTTTGCTTTTTTTTCTGGCTTTTGGCTCATCTCTGGCATGCAAATCCTTTGGCCCCTGCCCCCCCCTGCCCTCAGACCAGATCCTTGCCAGCATCTTGGCCCTGCTTTATTGGCTTTTGGCTTGCGTGTGTTTGGGGTGGAAAAGTTTTTGCAAATTAATTACATTTTATTGGGCTCGACTCTCGAGTTCATTCCAACGGATAACTTTATTTCCTCAATAAGCGCAAGGGTTTAAAGTTCACTCGCCGGGCCCCTGGTATTTATTAATAATAATAAGTTAATGCCTTGAGCCAGCGACAACATCAGCCGAAATCCACGTCCTCGTTCTCTCTGTGTTGAAATGCACTTTACGACTTTCAAATTCGAAAGCTCGTAAAATACTGAAATAAAAAAAAGGTCATAAAATGTTGGAGGGAAGGGAGGGGAGGAGGAGTATGTACAATCATAGAACAAGTACGACAACGACACCCAGACCGAATGTGAGTTTTTATGGCTAATCAAACCTTTGCCACGGCACACAGACAAGATAAACATTTCAGCCAGAGACAGAGTGTTCTCGCTGCTCCTGAAGCAAGTCGGTTCCCTCAGATAATTCATATTTCTTATCGGAGGAGGTCGAAGCAATCAAAACAATTTGAATGCATTGAAACTTTAACGATGGCAATTATATATAAACCCTTGATAAGCTAGAAAACAATCTACACTAAAGTCAAACGTTTTTTCTAAAAGTCACTAATTGAAATTTTAGTTATTAGGATATCAAAGAAATTATATGTTCTTGTATTCAAGTGCTTATGCCTTGAGGGACTTTAAAGTTTTATAGTATTTTATAAACTATTTTGGAAAATGTATAATTTATGATTCAAGATTCTAAATCAATTAAAATGTATAAAATTTATTGCTTGGCTTTATGTATCTTTAAATTGAATGAAAAGTATTATGAGCTTAGATATCCCATAAAATATTTCAACAAAAAAGCCCCTTGTAAATTTTAAACCATTTCAGTTTGATATACACCTGATGATAACGATCAGTGGTCCATAATTTTGGGTGGCATACAAAACACAAAAAAAGAAGAGTGTAAATATGAAATGTATAATTTTGATGATGATGCAGTTTGCGGTGCTTCGTGACGATAGGAGTGTGTGTGCTTAGAGGGCCCAGCTGTTTATGATGCGTTTACGACAGGACAGGACACGCACAGGAGGCACTGCGCTAGATCGTTAATGGCGCCCAACGGTGGGTCCGCATGGAAATCGTAAAACTGACACTCTCTCGGCATTTCCCCCCCTTGATAGTGACGTGAAACAATAACAACAACACGGAACACGCAAAACAAACGAAAGTAAATAACAAGAATTTTTTTTTGTATAAAGTTTTTTTTTCACGATTTTCTTTTCCTTTTTTTTGTTGGGCTCAGCTTACACCAAAGTCGTGATTTTAGTTGTTGTTCTTTTGGTCAAAAAATAAATAAAGAAAAAGTGAATTTATTTTATATGCGTTCACTGCTCGTAAAAATCAATGAAAACATTTGTCAGGACAAGCTTTTCTGGCTTGTCGTCATCCCACCTTTACGGGAACGGAACCAAGGGGAAGGTCCGGAAGTTATATTCCAATGAAATGCCAGCAAAAACTTTTCCAGAGCCAAGTTTCGTATGAAATTTGTAGCCAGTGGAACCGGAGACCCGGAGAACCCGGAAAACTGGAGAGCTGAAGAGGGAGGTAACTATAAAACTTGAAGTTTGAGTTTCTTTTGAAACTGTTTTCATTTCTTTATTTATTTCGTCCCGTCGTCCTGCGTCCTTCGTCCGTTCCAAAGGTGGAAAGGAATGTGTTTGATGCAAGCCAAGTTAATTGGATTAACACTGTAGCTATGTGTGTGTGCGCCTGTGTGTGTGTGTGTGTTGCGAAATTCGATTTATGGTCAAAATGATTTAATTGCCAAACATGCCCAAAAAAAGGAAAGCCAAGAAGAAGCTGTGTGGGGTTTTCTCTGGCTTGCTTTTTGGTTTTTGGAGTTTTTTTCTTTTTTGGGTAATGGAAATGGAAGTTCAAAGCAAGTCCAAGGGGAAGTTGAAGAGGCAGGAAAGGAAAATGGATCCTGGGCGAGAAACTTTGTCACGCACTCAGAAACTCATTTCAAGTGCGAACTAGTTCGTTGAACCATCAGCAAAAGGACGACTTCCTTCCACAACTTTTCAGAGATTGAATTAGCTTACTACCAAAAGAGACAGAGAGAGAGACAGAGAGAGAGACAGAGACAGAGACTGACACACAGACAGAGACAGAGACAATAATTAAGGCAATAAAATCAATACTAGTTATTAAATTGCATAAATCATAGCTTTGATAGGCGGAAATGAATCTTACTTTTTAAAAAAGGAAATTTCATTTTTTAAGTGTAAAAAATCCAACAAGCATTTCTCATTTAGCTAAAGTGAAAAGTTGTCCTTACTAAAATTGCGCAATTAGAAATTGTTTTACCTGAAAGGAACCAAGGAACCCAGCGGCTTCCATTACACCTTATTGTCTGTCCTGTGTGTAATTTGGTACCTGAACGAGAAACAACACTCATTTCATGTAATTAATTAAAGTGACCCCCAGGAAAGGTCAACAACAAAGCCAAGAGCCAGAACAAAAAGGGGACAAAACTCGGGGGCCACTTTGTGAATACTTCTGACACGGCTCAAGTGCATCAAAGTCGAAGGAGGACAGAGAGTCCCACAATTCGGTAATATGATCAACCGCCTTTTTTCGAGGACATAACACATTTTTCCACATTGCTGAAGCTAATAATTTGGTCAAGTCCAGGTACTAGGTACTAGGGCTTCTTCTCCGTATGGAAATCGGAATCCCATCAAATGTAAGCTTGGCTCAGGTTCCCATTTCCCTCTCTCCAAAATAAAATTAGCTCAATGAGCATTTGTGCAATCAAGTGATTTTTAAACAAGGCAAAAGGGTTGTCCGTGATATATATATATATTTTTGTATATATGTATATGTATATGTATATATGCCACGGATATGCGGATACGGATATGGAAACCAACCCAAACCCAAACCCAACCCCTTTGGGGACTATGGGCTGTGGCAAATAAATTTCACACATATTTGCACACTCAATACATGAGTGTGTTCAATAATTTTTTTTTTCTTTTTTTTTATATTTATTTTAACCCCCCCTACAAGGTCGGTTGATTGTACTGGAAACAAGAGGGAAGGCCGAGAAATAGAAGAGTTGGGCTTTACAGTAGATTTTTAAAATATAAAAAATAAAGGTTAGGGAATTTTTAGTTAGAAAAATTTTAAGAAATTATTAATATTTTTAAAATGTATTAAAAATTCTTTATATTTTAAAAATATATTTTAGCTTAGTATTTTTATTTATTTTCCTTTAAAAAAATAACTATTTTTCAAAGCTTTAAATATATATTTAGGAAAATATTTAAAATATGTCTATTTATTTATTAAATATTTATTTAATATTTGTTTAACATTTGTTTAACATTTTTTAACCTTTATTTAATATATAATATTTATTTTAATATTTATTGAATATTTATTTATTATATTTTTAATATTTTAATTTATTTAATACGTATTTAATATTTAGTTATAATTTTTTTTAAATATTTATGTGTTTAATATTTATTTAATATTTTTTAAATATTTATTTTTATTATTTCTCTAACATTTATTTAATATTTATTTAACAAAGTATTATTAGCACCACAGCTGTGTGCTATTACCGAGTTGTATGTCTTTCCGGGAGTGGGTTTATCTGTGGGTAAACACAAGAACCCCTAACCAGAGACTCCAGGCATGACTCATGGGACGGGAAGAAAGGGTTGCCTCTCGAGTCTCAGCTGCGGGTCTCTGCTGACATACGAACCCAAAAAAAAGTACATAAAAAAGTACAAAAAAAGTACAAAAAAAATGAGAGGCCTTTGCATGTAGGACTTCAGTTTCGTGGCGGTTTCTTTGACGATTAATTTGGTACACAGATCATTGATTAACAATTGGCCCTTGATTGGGGGTTGCAAAAAGGCAAAGAAATATATTTAAGGGAAACAAGGGTAAACCCTATCAAATACCATAAATTAACTCAAATTAGCTGCCACAATTTCTCTAGTTTTAATGCATTTTAAGCTATTTCTTAGCTTAAATAAAAAAATATGAAAAATGAGTATGGGGAATCCTGAATGCAAAAGGTGACTTTAAAATATTTCAAGCTGTCACGAGCGGGAAAAAAAACCCTCAACTGGCAACATTCCGTCGCTCGTCATTTTTATCAGCATCATCCTCATCATGGCGATGATCATTATCGTCATTTGCACAGGTTACACTCGACTTCTTAGGAGCTTATACCTTTTCTTTTTACATTTTTGTCAATTTGCCGGGAACTCGAGTCATTTGCGTAAGTGTGTGTGTGTGTGTGTGGTGGGGGAAAAACCTCTTGAGAGGGAGGAAAATTCAGCCACAGTAGCCGCCGCGATACGATTTCCTTTTGCCCTCAACCTCCAACCTCAACACATCCTTATTTATTTCTATTTTTATGTCCCAACAAAATAGAAGCTGGAAAAAATACATAAAAAAAAAAATGGCAAGCGCTTATTCTTGCTGCGCATTTTCACTCCTTTTTTTTGTACCGTTTTCCTGCTTTTCCCAGGATTCTCTTCCTGGCTTGCCTCCTTTGACATTCATTCGCATTCCTCCCAATTGTGTTATAAATTCAAAAATGAATAACGCACGTTTGCCTGTGGCTGGAAATTCTATTTTATTTGTGGAAAATGCTTTCACTCTTTTCTTTTTTTTATACTAGTACTTGGGTTTCCCTCTGGCTCGTTCTCGGGCTCAATTAAAACATTTTCGCAATGACATTTGTGGGGCTTGACTTGGCTTCGAGGCCGGACTTTTGTGACCAACCGCTTCTCCATTGAGGTTTATATATATATTTTTCCCTTATATTGCTTTCTTTTTTAAAGAGGCTTAGCCTTTCTACTCTTTTCATTTTTATTTATTACAAAGCGAGCAATTTATTTAATGTAGGAAACTCTTTTAGGCTGAAAAAGAAACAACTTTCGCTAAGAAAAATAGGTATAGATATCTAAATGGTTTTAAAAATGGTTTCAAATTACATAAAATTAATTTTCAAAATATATATTTAACCCCTAAAACCAATAAATATATACAAAAAACATTAAAAGGTAACTTCACCCTCAATATAAGCCCCAATAAAACAAGTATAACTTCAAACTAGCCACAATTATCCCTGGCTTCTGCGAGGAAAATCTCAATCAAAGTATCCTATCTCTCCTCTTATTTTGGCCAAAAAGTTCCCAAAACTGCACAGAATCCATAGACAAACGGCATCAGAATTTAATTCAATTGCAAATCCCATATCATCCCCACAAAGTTGAGAGAAACATTCAATTATGAATTCTGAGAAAAGCTATATAAAAAAAAAAAAAATCCAGAAAATACAGAACACAAGAAAAACACACACAAGCACAGGCAAGGAAAAGCGAAAAACTACAGAAAACTGTTTTATTTATCCAACATTTGACTTTGAAATGATGAAAATGCTAAAGCAAAATGCTTGGGAAAATCCAGGGGCGGGGAAAATTTCATTTGCTCTGACATTGTAAGTCACATTTGATGTAGCTGCTTTTCCCGACTGATGTCGATTCCTTTAGCAAAGCTTTTCCATCATTGATGGAGTTTTCTCTTTAATTTTTTTGGGGGATTTTCCCTCTCGTTCCCGCTTTCTTTGTGTGTGCTGCACAGTTTGCTTGAAAAGTATACTTCGCTTTCTAATTAAATTTCATCAGGATTCTAATATTTGTATCTTTTATTGTCATTTTTTTGCAGAGCTTGCCGGAGGAGTTGAAAAGCTTAATTGGAAAATATCTACAAGAATTAAGGTAAGTGGGGAGAACATTTTGGGAGAGATAAAAATTAAATTTATAATTTATTTAACTAAATTATTTGAATTATTTAAAATTTTAAATATTTATTTAAGGTAAAAGTAATCTACTAATTTACTAAACCCCCCTTGAGTTGTATACTACGCCCCTTTTTTTTTATATTTTTTGTATCTTTTGGGTAAAAGTCTCTTTTTTTTTTATCCAGCAGAACCTTTTTTTCCATCGGTTGATACTAAACTTATTGGAATTTCGAAAATGATAGCGTTGACATGAAAGTTTGGGTCCCCCCACCACACTCAGCCCTGCCCCCACCCCTGTCATCACCCAGACTCTGCTTTTTTTTTCACTTTTATTGTGTTTTATGTCGCAACACACACAAAAGTCAACCCAGAATCGGCTTAACGCACAATCAGAAAGGAAATTTGAAGAGCAACAATCCGAGAGATGCGTATCTTGTGGTCCCCCCCTCAAAATAATCCCCATTCTACCCCCTCTCCGCCAATGTGTGTGTGTGTGTTTGTGTGTCTCTTCATCAGCATTTTCAGCTCAATATTTCAGATATGCATCTCATCTTCTCTGGGTTTTATTGTCATTTTAAGAGGTTTTTCTTTCTCTTTTTCCCCAAAAAAAAAAAAGAAAGAAAGAAGAAAGATACAAAATGCAGCTGGGCCGTAGAGCGTTTTGTTTATGATTTGTCCAAGAAATTAGGGCCGAGAAAATGTGTTTTAAATTGTGAAAAGATAAGCATTTTTAATATTAAAAAAAAAAAAAAACACTAAAAGAGGCTATTTTTTATTTTATAAAATAATTTATAATAACAATTTATATTTTAAATTGCGATTTTTATTCAAATTCCAATACGAAAATAGCCTTTTCTCTTAAAAAAAAACCATATATTGTTCTTTTCTTCAAAGTATTTATATTTATTAGAATACAAGTTATTCTCTTATTTTTTCCAAGTGTAGTGGCTGCAGTGGAAGGGTTTTTCCTGGGCAAACTGTAAATGAAGCCTCTTCTCTAGTGCTAATAAATTCACCTTTTACCACAAAATATTGGCCAACATTTGCAAAAGACAAACAGCTTCCCTCCCCTTGGTTCCAGTCATAGTCTGCCCCTGCTCCTGCCCTGTACCAACATAAATCTCCTTAACAATCTGCCTACCTCCCACCACCCCTAGAATTTTCCTTGTGCTCTCGTGCTCATCTTTCGGCTCCTGTTTTCCCCCTCGACTGTTGATTTTTGTCAACCTAATACAAAAGGCAAACAAAATTTGTGTTGGCATTTGGTTAGATTTCCCTGAGAGAGAGGGGAAGAGGCGGGGGATGGGGGAAAATCTAAGGAAAATCGGGGTGGAAACTTAAGTTTGAGGGGAAGGCAAGTGGGCTCTGGGGAGGGACTAGACGGAGCCCGGAAATCAAATATTCGATGAGTTGTATGAATTACAGGTAATATCACGGCGATTATTGGGCGTTCAACTGAGCTCTGACCTCTGGCCAAGTTATTGGTTTTATTTCCTGTTTTGCTAAAATTATGTTTAGTTGGTGGTTTTAAGGCAAAATAGAGCCAATTTCCCAGAGTTTCCTTCAATTTAAACAATGAAATGTTAACGAAAGTTTATTTGTTTGTATTTTTGTATGATTTAAATATTATAATTTAATGTTTATAAGGTATTACTTCTTTTTTTTAATAATTTAATATATAATAAATAGTTTAAAAAATTTTGGAAATTAATTTTAAAATTATTTAATTATCAAGTTTTTACATTTTTCGATTTTTTTTTTAATAATACTTCAAGTATTTTCCCTTTTCATGGTCTTTTTAATTTAAAACATTTTTTTTACTGAAATTATCTATTTTTTTTTTATTAATTCTTAATTAAAATTCTTCAAAAAGTAAAATTTATTTATATTTTCTTCTCCGTTTTCCCTCTAAATTTTCACACTCGTTTTCGTTTCAAATACTTTTCCAATTCAAAACCATTGGCTGTGAGAAGAAAAGCATAACAGCTGTGGCTGAAAATGCATTTCCCTTTCATTAAGCGTTTGTTGTTTCTGAGAATGTATATATGTATATAGTATATTCTGGTTGCTATTGTTGCCTTTGTCCATATGTTGTTGCAGCTGCAATTGGCCACCAAGTTGTGGCCCACATTTTGTGATGTGTGTTTTTGTTGGTCGCCTCTCGCCACTCGCCACTCTTGCACTCTCTTCCTCGGTTTTTGGCCAAAAAAGCATCCACTTGAGTGATTCCCTAGACCTAGCCCACAGCCCCCTTCTTTCACAGCCACGCCCCTTTAGTGGACCGCCAGCCGGAAAAGTTTCGTGTATGTATGTTAATTAAAGTCATTACGAGGAGGTCGCCACTGCCACTGCAAAGGAAACAAAAGACGAAAATGGCAAAAGCAAATTGTTCACTGAAAGAAAATATATAGAAGAAATATGTAGGGTAAAGAGATAATTAGTTATACTTTTTATGGATATTATTTTGAGTAAAAAAAAAATAGTTATTAATAATTATGAATGAGAAAATAAATTATAAAATAATTAAAAAATAAATATTAATCATAAAAAGAGTTATAAAATAAATAAAAAATTAATATCTAATAATAAAATTAGCAAATAAATTACTGAAAAAATAATTACAAATGATAAAATGAGTATTTAAAGTATTATGAGTAAATAAAATTCTTGAAATAAAAATATTAATAATTAAAATGAGCAAATAAAATATTATGAGTAAATAAAATAATTAAAAAATAAATACCTTATTATAAAATGAGCAAAAAAAATACTTCGAAGAAATGTAACAGCTGTAAAAAAATATATATATTTGTAAATAATTTATTATAATAAAATCGAAGGCAATTAGTCAATATTTTTTCTAACTAATAATTAATAAATTTAAATTAAATTTAAAAGTAAATACTAATGATAAAACGATTGAATGAAATAAAATCTAAGGCATTAATCAATATTTTTTCTTAATAAAAATTTAAAAAATAATTGCAAAACTAATTATTAATAAATATTATTTTTAAAGCCTTAAAAATTAAATTTAAATTATTGTCTATAAACTATCATTGATTCCATTGATAAACCAAACCAATTTTCGACCTGTGTAGGTGAACTTAGAGAGGGTGTGTGTGTGCGTGTGAGTGTGTGTATGCCACACACACACACGACAACAACAACAAAGTGAAGCCAAACGCTGCGCCAAATTGGCCAATTTTCATATGCATGCCAAGCAGGAGCAGCAGCAGCTAAGGGCAAAAGAACACGGGAAATGGTTGGAGAAGGGCACACCGATGGGGTGGTGCTGGTGGTGACTAGGAAAATCTCCTCACTTTTTGGCATTGACATCAATGAATAATTTTGGACCAGAGTGGTGGGAGGAGGAGGAGTGTGCCCAGGGGACGGGGGAAAGTGACGCAGACGCCACGTGTCAGAAGCATTGTTGAAATAACGAAACATGTGAGAAGAGATGCCAGCAGC
This sequence comes from Drosophila bocki, assembly GCA_008042715.1. Lineage (NCBI taxonomy): Eukaryota > Metazoa > Arthropoda > Insecta > Diptera > Drosophilidae > Drosophila > Drosophila bocki. Next base: position 27,367 of record VNJY01005163.1, on the reverse strand, counting down.
AGGGCGAGAAAATATTAATAAAATAGGGAAATTGTATACAAAAAAATATTTAAAAGAAAAATTAAATGATTTATACAATTTTAAAAAGAAATTAAATAAGAAAATTGCATGAAAAAATATTTTAAAAATTAAAAATGAATAAAGTACGAATGAAAAGAATATTTTAAAAAATTAAGCAATCTAAAAAATTCAAGAAAGCTTAGAAATTCCTGGTTAATTTAATTAGCTTAACTTTATTCACTTTATTTTATGACTAAAAAATAACAAAATTTATGAAATTAATTTAAAAATACATCAAAAAGAATATTAAAAAAAGAATTAAATGTTTTATAAAATTAAAAAAATTTATTTTAGGACTTAAAATTAAGGAAAAGTAAATCAATTCATTAAAAAATGTATGAAAAAATATTTTTAAAAAATTAAATGATCTATAAAATTAAAAGAAGGAATAAAATTCGAAAAAATTCATTAAAAAAGTATTTATAAAAAATTAATTGATCTATAAATTTTGTAAAAAGATTGGAAATTCCTTATAAATTCCATTCTTAACTATATTTTCTTTAATTTATGACTCAAATTAAAGGGAAACTCAACTCAATTAAATATTTAATTTATTATTTCTTCAAGTGCTCTATAATTCCCTTCAGTGTAGTTGTGCTTTTATCTACATCTCGTGGCCAACCCCCCTGTTCCTCTAATGATGCACAACATGCACAAAATGTGTTAATGACAAACCAACTCTCGACTCCAACGCTGGCTTCTCTCCCAGAAAAGCACTCGATAGCTGCCTAATGAGTCCCGGGCCCGACGAACCTGTTGCCCCAAAAGCCAGGCCAGTTTTTGCCCATTTTTCGCAGGACGAAATACTCCTCCTCTTGGTGTTACTTTTCCTTTTCAAATCGACCTGGCCCTGGCCAGAGTGAAGCAAATTAAATTGCAGCATGAAATCGAATTGCCAGCAGGCAGCTGAGGCATTCAAATCTTTTGGTATCCCAGCAGCCCAGCAGTCAGGCATCCCAGCATCCATAAGATACGCTCTGCAGCTGCTGCCCCAGCCAGAGAGCGAACAGGAAGTGGATGAGCCCAAGATTCAGCAGACTTTAAATTGCTTTTCACCTGGCAAAAAAATAAAAAAGAATACACAAAAAATACAGAGAGACTACTCCTAGCACTCGAACTAGAAAAACTAGCAGTTCTACAAAGTGTTCGATTAAAATAGATATTTTTATGGCTTTTGCATTTGAAAATTGCATTAGGCAAAAGTGGTTGGCAAAAGGCGAGGAGTAACTGAATTGTTTTCATTGCCCAGATCGCTCCATAAAGATAGCTCTACATTTTTAAAGCAGAAAACTGAAATTTATAGGGGAAAACTCTAGGGTTAAATTCAAGTAGGAAATTAAAAGTAAACAATATATATTCTATATTTTTTGCTCTCTCTCTTCGAATTGCTTTCAAATAATCGATTTTGATTCCTACCAAAAAGATGTTTCCTTCTGAATCTCTGCAAATTTTGGGGATCAATCCCAGCTATATGTTTTTACGATGATGAAAATGCTAAATCTTAATTGAAAAATGCATAACAATTGTGATATTGTTTCCATTCGGAGTTATGCTTTTAATTCCTCTTTTTTAACTGTGTGATTTTTCTTTGCCTTTTTGTTTGGAACCAACTCAATCGGGCAAAATCAAAATCAAAATCAAAATGTTGCAAAAATGCAGCGAATAAACAGCATATTGTTGTCATTGTTGCCGTTATCATCGTTCGTTTTTTGTATTGTTTTTTGTTTTTTTGTGATTTATTTGTTGTTACTTTTGTTGGCAACGCCTCGACAAGACCACAAACAACTCGTTAGAATTTGCATGTGAAATGCAATCGGCAAACAAAAAGCACAATAAAAAAAAAGGACTGAGCCAAAAAGGATACAACCATCGCCAAAAACAGCGAGTAAAAAAAAACATAAAAAAAAAAACAATCAAAAGAAAGTAAACAAAGCTAAAAAACCTCGAAAAAGGAGGGAAATTTCTATGATAGTCGAAGCTTTGAATACTCTTTGAATTTTTATAAATATTTAATAAAGTTTAAATAGTTAAATTAAAAAAAACGTAAGAAAGTAAAGAAAGCTAAAAAACTTTGAAATAAAAAATATTTCCAATTTGAAGTCGAAGCTTTAAATACTCTTTAAATGTTTTATAATCAATAATTAAATATATAAAGAATTAAATTAAAATAATAATAAATAATTACTAATAAAATTTAAATAATTATTTAATAATGTTTTAATAATTAAATTAAAGTAAGAGCTTAATTATCTTAATTATCCAAGATTTTTTCATATAAACCACAAAAAAAATCAATTTTTCAAATTCTAACACCTTAAAAAATCTATTTTACATAAATTATATTTTAGATATACCCTTAAAAAAGGTATTAAAAATACTAGAGAAGCCAACAAAACTGGCAAACATTTTCCAGCTTTGTTAAGTGGAATAGAGATGGGCATAAAAGCAAGACAGAGATAGATTTTTCCCCGGGTGGAGAGCTAGGAAAATGGAAATATCTACGGGGCAATGGAAATTGGGTATTCCAACGGCAACAACTAAGCATTTGACTATATAGCAACGGATGGCTATCAATTTGATATATCAATCAGGGCGAGGACGAGAAGGATAACGCGAATGCGAACACACCGGACCGAGGTCAGGGGAAATTCATTTGGATTTTATGTAGAGGCCACGCCCCCCTGGTCAGGTTCTGGTGTGAAATGTAATAGCCTGAAAGAACATTTGGTTTATGGCCAAGTTAACAGAAAAAATTCAACGTTAACACTCAATTTTTAGTGAGTTTTCTTACACTTTTTATCATTTTCATTAAAATAATATATTAATTACTAAATATTTAACTAAATTGAAGCCTGGCAACATTTTAGGTATATTTTTTTGTTGTTACATTTGGACATGTTAATAACCATCGACTCGAATCGCTATTTGATATGGTTTTATTACCATCCGTCCGTTAATAGCCAACCCCCATCCACACCCACACCCACATCCAGGGTTGGCCTTGAGCGGGGCTTACTTGCAGATGGCGTATACTTATATGGGCGAGTGTGTTCCGGTTTTGTCAGTCTGCTTGCTAGGATTATCTTGGACACACGCTGGGCCACTCATAAAGGGAGCCCTAGCTTCCCCCCTTTTGGCCCTCTGATTGATTTATGTTTTCCCCCTACGCAAAAGAAGGGGGGGAAGCTGTCTCCTCACTAGCTAGTATTATTTTTTTTCCACTTCTTGTGCTCGCTGTTAATAGCTTTAATGCTGCTTTATGGCATTTCGTGGAGAAAGAGCAACAAATATTGTACACATTGGGATCTGGGATCTGGAACTGAAACTGAAACCGAAACTGGGACCTCGCATGCCAACGCCAAATGTTTTACATGCCTGCTCTTTAGGACACTCGCGAGAAAAATGTGTGTTTATATCAATTAATTAATAAATTATAAATTTTATAAATTATATAAAATACCAGAGAATATTTTTGGAAACAAAACTAGACTAGTTTTGATGGATATCTAACTGATTTCGTACTTTTGACTTTTAAGAAATGTTTTTAAACTTAAAAATATATTAAAACACTTAACATCCTTTTCCTGAATAGTGTAACTATTCTAACTAAAGTTTTCCAACACTTAACCTCAAAGCTTTCTGCTCCTAAATTCGTACTTGAGAATTTTAAAGCTAAAAAACTACGAATACTCTCAAAGATATATCATATTTCAAATATTTTAATACTTAAATACATTACTTTACTCCTCAATCTCGTTTCCTTGCTGCTCCTGAATTCGTACTTGAGAATTTTAAGGCTAAAAAAAGATTAATAAACCCAAAGAAACAGGTTTAACTATTATTTTTCAAATATTTTAATATTTATATACACTTACTTTACTTCTCAATCTCTCAGTTTTTTTATCATAATTATTAATAATAGTTTCTTAAATTACTAAGCTTAAACCATTGCTTTTCTTCGAGTGCATTCCGCTTGCCACTTACTGTGGCAACAATGTTCAAGCATAAATAAATTGGCATCGGCTGCGGGTGCGAGGCTCATAATTCCAGCTTTTATTTGTGGGATTTTGGCATGGCATGTCCGTCATGCATCCCTGCTTCTCCTTGGCCTTCTCAACGCATTTTCTGAGCGTTTCTCCTCGATTCTCCTTGGTTTCTCCTTTGAAATCTCTCCATGCAACTCTGACCATTCATTCCCAGTCTCGTCCACTTTCTCTGCTCTCCACGCTGATTAATGGCTTTCCGTACTCTGCAGATGATGTCCGACTCCGAGTCCTGCGGCTGCTAAGTCCCCACCAGACTTGTTCTATTCGTCGAGGGTATCGCCTGCGGAGGAGTAGGAATCTCGCCCCAGGAGATAGTGAATCTCGCTTGCATTCACACCATGTATCCGGCCAGCGGCAGTGGAGGAGGCAGTGCAGCCACGGCTGCCAAGTTCCAGAATCGCTGCGGATCGCCACAGTTTGCCAACGAGTATCCGCATCCACATCCACACCAGCATCCGCATTCGCATCAGCACCAAACGCAGACAACGGCGGTGGCAGTGCACAGTGCTCCGTCGGGAGGAGGAGTGGGTGGTGGCTCCATGCCCAGCAGCAGCAGTGGTGGCGGCGGCGGCGGCGGTGGCTCCATGTCGATGCGACATGGCCAGCGAATGGTGGCCTCGCACCAGCATCCCGGCAACCAGATGTCCCTGAATCATGGCCACGGGCCACTGGGTCACAATCATGGCATGGGCCATGGCCATGGCCATGCGGCAGCCACCTTGGGGCATCCGCATCCGCATCAGCACAGCGGCAGCAGCAGCAGTGGCAACAGCAATAGCCACAGCCACATCGGTTCGCATCTGATCTTCCCCGACGACATGGACAGCATTGAGTTCTGCATGCCGGCGCCGCCCTCGTCCTCATCCTCCTCCTCGCAACAGAATGGCATGGGGATCGGGATCGGGCTAGGGATGGGCGATCAGCTGCTCATGGGCAGCAATCATGGCGAGGCATTCACGGAGCGCCGTCGAAGGGGTCACAGTCGGCGGAGCAATCACAAGATGGATGTGGAGCAGCAGGTGAGTCACTTGAAATTTGAATATTGCAAACCAAGATAAATCATAGAATTGAACGGAATTATAACATCATAGGGTTATATATTTAAATTTTTAAACATTTATCACAAGGATTAGGGGCAAACGTTGAGCTTGTAAACTCGTTAAATATTATTGAAAATCACCAATGAAATGCGGATTGAGGTTGAGCTCTATGGCACGTGACATGTTAATCTAAGGAGAGACAACAGTTTATGTGAAATTAACGCTTTGCAATTTATCAGAGGGAAATATTTATATTATTTGCGGAATTATGTCAATTTATATATCAATGGGTTTTTGTAATTCAATTGTTATTATTTTTATTATTAAAGATTATTTTCTTGAAAGGGATTTGGTAGTTTGTTAAGCTTTAATTAAATAGAAAGAGTGCATAAAAGGAGGTTTTTTAAGTATTAAAGTAAAGACTATAAAAGCGAACAATTTTTTTATTTTTAAGTTTTTAGTTATAAATCAGAAAGAGAACACTTTTTCTCTTCTTTTCTATATGGTGCTCTTTAATTTGTGTCCCCAATTGGGCGCCAATTTTAATGCTATCAAAAAAAGGTTCAACTGTACGCCCGTTATGCATCTTATATAGAGTTTTAAATGCTTCAAGCTCTTATATACAATATACGATTTTTCAAAATAAGAAAATTCGCTGACAAGAAAACTTATAAAATTACTTTAAAAACCCTTAAAAATTTTAAAAAACTTATTAACAATAAATAAAATTAAATTTTAAATAAATAAATAATTTAAATTATTAAATATTCTTTTTAACCCATTTTTTCATCCTTTTAACCAGGTGAAATGGTCCCGCAAAAATATTGCCGCCACCATGGAACGCTTCGAACCGACACCCAACACCCAGTCCTCGTCGTCCACCTCGTCACTGGACTACGGATTCGCTGCCGGCGTTATGACGCCCAGCAGCAGCAGTGCCACGCCCTCGCATGGCGGTGGTGCCTCCAATTCTTCGCTGCATGTGGCCTTCAATGGCGGGGGCAGTTCAGCGAGTGGCGGCGGCGGCGGCGGCGGTGCCGTTGGTGGCTCTAACTCTGGTGGTGCCAGTGGCTCGGGGGCAGCTGCTCCGTCGGCGCCATTTAACCATGTCTACTCGTATGCCTACTATGAACCAGGCGCTGCCAAATGCCACACAAATGTGCCCGCCCAGGGATCGGGATCTAGCTCAGGTTCCGGTTCCGGTTCCGGTTCCGGTTCCGGTTCGGGTTCCGTTTCCGCCTCCGGTTCGGGTTCGGGATCAGGCCAGGCCCAGGGTCACTCAAAGAGTCCGCCCCGAAACTCCATACGCGCCCTGCTGGCCAAGAGCTTCCGCTCGAAGAGCAGCTCCACCCACGGCGGCCAGTCCACCTCCAGTTCGCCCAGCGCCGAGGAGCGGGACCGTCACACATACACCACGCGCTACGGGACCACCGAGAACCTGTACGAGGAGGTTAGCGAACAGAAGATCCGCAAGGTGCTTTCGGACAACCGAATTGCCAGCGGCTCCAGTGCGGGCAACGTCAAGGAGGAGCAGCGACGCGTCCAGCACAATCATTTCCGGGTGCTGGACGAGCTGAATCTTTCGCTGGAGGCGTTAATTATGCCGCCCACGCCGCCGGATGTGAGTCCCAGCCATGTCCTGGGCGAGGATGAGCCAAGCAACACGGCATCTAATCTGGTGACTGGCTCTGGCGGCTCTGGAGCGGTGGGCGGCGGATCTGCAGCATCTCAGATGGTAGCAGCGGCGGCGTCAGCGTCGTCGGGAACCTCGAAAACTGCCCAGAGGCCCAGGCGCGGCGGTCTTCTTGGCGGAGCAGCCAACTCTGGCAATTCGCACACCTCCAGCTCCGCCTCGCATGCCAGCCTGGAGAATCTGTCGAGCACACTGAATAGCATGGAGCTGAAGGATCATGGCCACAGCAGCTGCATCAATCCGGAGTTCGACGAGGGCGACCTGGACTCCGGCTTCAGTGGCAGCGGCAGCAGCAGCGGAGCCAGTTACAACGAGAGCCTGCGCTACTACAAGTCGGCCACGCCCACTGGCCACCAGATGCACCATCACCAGATGCAGATGCATCAGCATCAGCATCAGCATCAGATGCAGCTCCATCAGCACCACCAGATGCAGGCGGGCCACCACAACAACAACAATAACAACAACAACACGTTGCCCCACAATCTGCGCAGCTGCCGCTCCTCAACGGCCTCTGGCACCTCGACCTCCAAGAGCAGCATGGCCAGCTGTGGCGAGGATCAGGGCATTGGCATGACCTTGGCCGTGGGCAGTGCCCAGGATGGCAATGGTTCCCTGTCACCCTTTAGCTATCCGCGACGCTGTTCGGCGGACCAGCAGCGAGCCTCTGGCAGATCAATGACCTCCGGCGGAGGTGGAGTAGGAGGCGGCGGTGTAGGTGCTGCCGGAACATGCATGCCGATGGGCAACATGGTCATGAGTGGCGGCAATGGCATGGGCATGGGCATGGGCATGAGCATGAGCAGCAGCAGCAATGTGGCCCTTTCCACAGGAGCGAAACCCAAGAAGAACTTTTGGACCATGAAACCGTGATGCTACAAAAAGGCGCTGCGTCACATTTGCAAGAAATGGACTATTGTTATGGTGAGTTTTATTATTTATTTAAAATATTAGATATTTTATATATTTCCTTATTCAAAATCTCTCCTTTAAAATCTTGTCCCAAAATAATCACAACACTCGACTCGACACTCGGTGATTGTGTTAACCCCTTTCAATAGTTGATTGCTTTTTATGGCCATTCAACCATTTAAGATCATCTGCCATGATTATCTCCAGTTTCCATCTCAAAATTCCCACCCCAACTCCTTCTACTCTATAGACCCAATCCGGGTTTGGGCATCAATTTCAACTTTTCAACTTTAATCATAATAAATTTGCGACCCTGGCCATGGGTATACAATATAGTAGTTCCACTCTATAGCATAGTGGCTCCATTTCACTTTACAATCAACGAGATACTTCCGCCGGAGAGGAGGCAGCGGATCCGAGAGAGACCGTTCTCGTTGTTGGCATTCCCAAGATAATAAATTTATTAACCGAGAACCGACCCACAAAAACATCATCATTATCCCGGGGGTAGAGGCAACGCGGGCCAGTCTTGTTTTCATCCCTCTGAAATGAATCAATTAAAACTGATTGAACTTGATAGATTTTCTTCATCGGGGGAGAAAAAAAAAATTCATTTATAACTGTGAAACTGGGCTAATCCGCATCGCTCATTGGATTTTTTCCTTCCCTTTTCTTTATTTTTTTTTTGGGTGTGGGAATGTATCACATATGCCCCCATTTTATAAACTGGTCACGGGGATTACCCCGAAGATGAAGAATCTGAATCGGAATCAAAATCGGCCTAAGGGAGATGTATGTAGTATATGTGGGTTGCAGATGAAGAAGGGATGACCCATTAAGGCGCCTGTTGAAAGATGCAACCATCTCTCAATGTATATTACACCCCCTTAAATCCTCGAGATATCTGCTGGCAAACCCCCCCACCCGCTTCTGTGTGTGTGTGTGAATAATACCGTTATTCATTGCATTTTGTTATAAATCTGTCAATTTGCACAATTGTGCGTATGAACGGGGGGGTACACTGAAAAGAAAAACGTGGAATTTTTAAGAAGAATGAAGATTTAAATGTGAAGTTAAGGAGTTATTTTTAATAGAATTTATTTAATAAATACCATAAAATATTTATTAAAAAAATATATATATAGAATATATATCATGGAATACTTAAGAAGTTGAAAATGTAACTAGAAAAGTTAAAAGAAAATTTAAATTAGATTTAAATTTTCCAAGACTTTAGTTTCCAAAAAACCATTTAAGGTGCAACTTCTATTTTTAATTAAATTTTTTATAACAATTAAATTAATAATAATGCTTAAAAATATTATAAAATAATATTGTTGTTATATCTTAAATGTTTGCATTTCCAATTAATTATAATTATTAAAAAATTTTTTTTTTAATTCTAAAAATAATTTTAAAAAATTCTACAAATAATTTTAAAAATTCTAAAAATAATTTTTAATAATTCTAAAAATAATTTTAAAAAAATTCTAAAAATATTAATAAAATTATTTCCAGAATTTTCGGATTTTCAATTAATTATCAATATTTTTTTCAAGTGTAAGGCTGCTGCGTTCGCTCTGCAATTCGACAGGGCTGGCAGGGTGTGTTGCTGCACTGAGGGAGCTGGGTGTGCCTGTGTGTTCCTGTGTGTGTGTGTGTGTGCGTGTGTCAGCCCTCGGGGGCAGCTCCGTCGCACATGTGTGGCAGCCGCAGGGTGCACGCTCTTCTCGCATTTCGGCGGCGACCATAAAAAATCTGTTGCGAAAAACTCGGAAATGGCTCCGAAGGCAAAATCATTTTTAAGAGGTATTTTTAGGGCATATTACATGGGATCAGGATTTTATATAAAAAATTTGAGGAGATTTTAAAAAGGAGATTTTAAAAGGGAGATTTTAAAAAGGAAATTTTATACAGGAGATTTTATACAGAAAATTTTATATAGAGAATTTTATACAGGAGATTTTATAAAGAATATTATAAATAGTAGATTTTATTTAATATTATTTAATTATATTTTTTATATTAATTAGTTATAAAATTACCATAGTTACATTCTTTAGATCATCCAACCCGCATTCCCTTGTATTTCCACATAAGAAAAACCCTTCTCCAGGGTATCAAGATCTTCTTGATTCCTTGATTCCCTCACTTGAACCGCTCTACCACGTTGTTCAACGCTGTTGTTCCGTTGTTGCTGTTGTCCCGCGTGTTGATTTATATTCGAAACTGCGCCGAGGCGCAACTAATTTGCCTCGGGTGTTAAGTAGCATGTGAAATAAACGCAACGGGCGAAAGCCAAACACACTGGGAGATGCGCCCTGGAAGAAGACAGGGGGGGAAAAGTGCGGAAAAGCAGGCTGAAGGGGGAAAACCCTGAAAAGGGAAACTCGTCGGGTGCTGCTGTTGCTCCTGCTGCCTCTGCCAGTCTCCATTGAATGCCGTTTGAATGGTTGCATGGATATGCGAGCGAGCGAGCGAGCGAGTGTGTGTGTGTGTGAATGGTCCATTGCCTGGGCCATGAATAAGTGACCAAGTGCTACCGACTTCCTTATATATATATATATATATATATATATATAGTACTCCTTATTCAATTCCAACTCACAAAACATTTCAGAGTCATTTATGAAATCGGGGCCAAAGCATTCATCGAGAGGGACTCTTTATTCAGACTGGAGACTGTGAATGCCTAGCATTCACCTTGAATTAAAGGAAAACTACTACTAAGAATTTAATAATAATTTCATAAAAAGCTATAGAGTAAAGATAAATGATTAAATTCTCTAGCTAAAGTTGAGATTTTACCTTTATAAAGTTGTGAGTCTAGGCAGATATCATCTACCCACTCACTCTTTCTCTTTTATCCTGAATCCTGAAACCTTTTCATTTATGTAAGACGACTTTATCAGTTTTTTTTTCAAGTTTTTGGCCACCAGCCCAGACATCTCATCATCATCATCATCATCATCATCTGTATTAGAGACTCACCCTTGACCCTTTAGCCTTTCCTTTTCCTGGTTTTCCTAAACCCATTTTCCATTGAAAAACCCCCTCATATGTGACCCAAAACTGTTCTATCTGCAAACGATTTGTGCACACTCGATTTGACAGTCAGTCAGTCAGTTTTCCATTTCCCTTCTCCAGTATTTGTTACATTTTTCCTTCTTTTTTTGGGAGAAGGAGAAAGAATCGTTTAAATGTAACCCAAACAATAATAAAACATTTTAAAACTTGCGCCGGCTAATAAAGTGAAAGGAAAACGAAAAACGGAACTCGAAATGAAATCAGAGCCACATCAGGGAAAAATTGTTAGGGAAAAACGTCTGCTTTTTCGCTTCGAGCAAATATGAAAATGGATCTCGATTTGGGGAAATGCCTGGACAATGCCCCACAATAAGCACATAAGGGGAGATAAGGAGTAAGGCGAGCCAAAGGATTGGGCATAAACATTCACTTACACACAAAATACTCAAATGAACAACACATTTCTATTTAAACAGCATTTGTGGAAAGGGGGGGAAAGGGGTTCCTACCACCGGAAGAAAGGCTGCCCAGAATGGCGGTCGCCACTCCGCCTGGAGCTGGCTGGAAAATTTGTCAAAAGTTTTGCCCAAATGGAGCAAACTGGGCTCCTAAGTTGACTTTTACCCGGCCAGATTGCGTCCGACTGATTAAAAATTGAATGATGGAGGGCACCGAGACGAAGACGATGTGGAGTAGGGGTAGTTGGGGCGGTTGGGGTAGTTGGGGGGTTGCCTTAGGGGGTGGCTTGGTTGGGAAATTGTATCAAGTTGGGAGAAAATTTAGAGGGAAAGGGTAAGAACATTCTTATAAACCTAGTTAATACACGGCAATAGGGGGAAATGGTATTTCCTAAGTGTATATATATATGTTTGTATTATTTTATATTTTTTAAATTAAACAATCAGAAGAAGATCTCCAAAAACTCCACAAATATGTCCCAACAAAAAATTCGCTTTAGTAAATTGCGTCTTGGCTGTGTGCGCTGCCCTTCTGACAGCCACCGCTTATTTTCGTGTATCATTAAACAGCTTCTGTTTTTGCAATTCCTTACACTCTCGGACCATCATCATCCCCCCCGATGTGCGCAGTATTTCTGCGAGTGTAGCAAAGTGGAAGGAAAGCCAAGGGAAGAACCTTAACCCGCTGGCGCCAAAGTCGCGTGGGTAACACAATAAATTTGCAAGGACAAGGACCCGCTTGGTCTGGTTCCTTTTTTTTTTTTTTGTTTGGCTCTAGGTCTACTGCTGCTGCTGCTTCTGGTCCTTGCTAGGGTTCTTCTTGGAAAGGAGCAGTCCTTTCCATTTTCCTTTCATTGGCAAGGCGCCAAGCCGGCAGCGTCCAGGGGAATGAATAAGGATACAGGCGGACACACGGACACAGGGACACAGGGACTGACTAACGGGACGAAGGAATGGCGTAACGTCGTAGCCAAAGGACAATGGCAGGCGTAGAGCAATAACACACACTGAATTGGGGGTGGCTCAGCGCTGGGCTCAACGGTAGCTGGTGGTGACATTGTCCTTGTGTACAAGTTCACTGAGAGAAATTTAGGAAAGCTGGGAAAGAGAGAATAAGAGAGAGATTCAGATATTCAATAAAATTTCTAAAAGAATTTATTAATAATTTATTAAGATTTTTATAATAATTTATTAATATTTTTATAATAATATATTAATAATTTATTAATATTTTAATAATAATTTATTAATAATTTATTAATATTTTTATAATAATTTATTAATAATTTATAAATATATATTTAATAACTAAGTAAAGCGAATCAAAAAGTGATTCAAAAAGTGAATCAAAAAGAGAATCGAAAAGGGAATCAAAAAGCGAGTCAAAAAGCGAGAAAAGCAAGAGAATCAAAAAGAGAATCAAAATGGTAGTCTAAAATAAGTCTGAAGTGAGTCAAAAGCGAGCCAAAAAGCGAATCAAAAAGCGAGTCAAAAAGTTAATCAAAAAGAGAATGAAAATGCTAGTCAAAAATAAGTCTGAAGTGAGCCAAAAGCGAGTCAAAAAGCGAGTAAACAGCGATTCAAAAAGCGAGTAAGAAGCGAGCCTGAAGCGAGTCAGGAAACGAATCAAAAAGCGAGTCTAAAACGAGTCAAAACTGAGTTAAAGTAAATCAAAAACCAAAACAAAAACGGAATAAAAGTTAGTCCCCCTGAAAAATTATATTATTTTCTTAAATTCCATATTTTTTCTACCAAGATTCCTAAATTTTTCGCCAGTGTATCTATGCGTTGAATTTTTTGGGGGTTGTCTAACCAAAATCACCCACCACTCGCGCCGTCTAAGACGACGAAAACTGTAGTAAATAATTCTTTAAAGATTTAGAGACACTCCACCCGCACAATTGCAAATTTTTATGAGATATTCAAGGCGGAATTACTCACTCTCAGAGCGAGAGGGGGTGGGTGGTGGTGGGTTTCTGCAGGGGGTTGATGGGGGTGCGGCGGCGCGTGCTTGTCGCGGCTTTTTAGCTATTTTCGTCAGCGTTCCCATTCGAGGTCCCCCTCCCCCCGACAGTTCGAGTTGAAGTTCGTCGCCGACATAAGCCGGCCACATATCAAGATTAATTTTTTCAAAGATAATAAATTCAATGCAGATTAAACGGCAGAGACCATTAAATTATCGACTTGAGGTTCGTTTCGTTTTGCGCTCCCACACAGCTGGTGCTTGGGATTGGACTTGGGATTGGGACTGGGTTTATGGGTTGAGAGGAGGAGTCCCTCTCTCTCTCTCTCTCCTTGGGGCATTGTTCGGCTGTCCTAAGCTGATGACTGCATTACCATTAACATTGGGCAAACGTGCGTGAAGAACAATTGATAATGCCAGATGAGAGACATTTGTGGGGCAATCGAAAATTCTGAGGTTTGTTCGCTCGCAAATCGCCTTAAATCTGACATTAATGATAACTATCAATTAATTTTGTGTAGAGTCTGGGCATATGCTATGAATTTATAGTAATAATAAGGCAAATGATATTTGTTTAAAATGCAATTAAAGACTTGAAGGTTTTTTTTTATATATTATTAAAATAAAAAATAAACATTTAATGACATTGATTGATTCACTTAATGCCTGAAATCCAGGTTATAAATTATGGAAATGTCAGGAAAAACAAATTCCTTTATTGAATTATTAGTTTAATTTATGTTTTATATTAATTTATAGGAAAAAGAAATAGTTGTAGCCTCAGGAACCCCTTTTTTCTTGGTTCTCAGCTTTGAGAAACCTATTTTAATTTATTTTATAAATTTTAAATATAGATTTATAGTAAATATAAATAATTTTGGCTTCATTTTGGTTTTTACCCCGTTAGGTTTCCTTTTTTCCTGTCTTTTTTGTTTGGTTAAACCTATTTTTATTAATTTTGTAATTTTTAGAAAATTTATTTATAGAAAATAGAAATAGTTTTAGCCTCATTTTGGTTTCAAAACCACCTTTTTTCTTCACTCTCAGTTTGGCAAAACCGGTTTTTATTTATTTTATAAATTTTAATTATTAATTTATAGAAAAAAAAAATGTATAACCTCATTTTGATTGGAGAAACCTATTTCTATTATTTTTTAAATTTTTTTAATATTAATTTATAGATAAATAATAATAAAATAAAATAATAAATATTTCTAGCCCCATTTTGGTTTCAAAAACCCCTTTAGGTTTCCCCTTTTTTCTTAACTCTTGATTTTCGGGGAAACCTATTTGCATACCTGACGACCATTAGGATTATCATCAAGCACATCTTTATGAAAACTTTCTGAGGAAAACTCCCCGAAGAAGCAAAGAGATCTGAAGACCATTAGGATTATCTGCAGATTTCACTGCTTCTCTGCTGCTTTTCACGGCCATCATGAAAGTTATAATGGAGATGCAGGGGGATTTCTATTCCTTCGCTGCTCTTTTCTTTGCCAAAAAAAGAAAATGGAAAACTTGCAAGTGAAAACGGAAAACAAAACGCAACGCAGACACATCAATTACGACAAAAAGGGGGGGGCGAAAAGTGGGAGACAGCTTCAATTGAACGCGATTCGGTGTGCTTTTTGTGTGTTCTTTTTCTATACCAACTGTTAAATGCAAACGACAGATCCTCCCAGACCCCCAAACCCAGGGCCATATCTCAGCCCATCAATCAGGACCAAAAAGCTAAAAACAAACCGGCGGGGAAAAAAAGAGAGAGAAATTGCGAGCGAGAAATAGAATCTCAAAGTCAATTTTTTGGCAAACAAACAAACCGATTGACGTAGGCCCCCAAAAACCTAAACCCCAAACCTTTTGCTTAATCAATGTGCGGTGGGTGGTGGGCTGAAAATCCGGGGGGAAAAACCCAAGCGAAAATCTGAAGCGAAAATGTCAAATGCGTTGATTGGAAGGCCGTTTCGCCTCGCGTTCGCTTAATGCGAATGAGATTTGTTGCAAATCAGGGGCGAATGCGGCACAAAAAACGGAGCTGGAGCTCTCGCGGGGCTGCCAGACCGCACAATCAGTTTCCGTTTCCGGTCGCTGGCCGCACAATTAAGCGCGGCGGCACCAGCGACGGCCATTTTGCCGATGCTCCACTTGGCTAATAAACAAGCAATGCCAACGAGGTGAGGCTAGGGCAGGTGTGCCAAAGGTGCCAAAGCGTTGGTTTACACTCTACAAAAAAAAATCTAGAAAAATTAAATAATGGGTATATTTATAAGAGGAAATTAATAGGGCTTAAAATCTTTAACAACGGTTTAATTGTTAAAAAATAGCAAGACAAGTGCTTGGAAAATTAAAGAATTATTTTTTATAACTATTAATATTATTAGTATTCATAATTTATTATTATTATTTGGATTTAAAGCCTTTTCCTGAATAAAAATAATTAATTATAAATAATAATACTAATATTAATTACAATTTACAAAATTAAAAAATATATATTTTACATATTTCAAGTGATTCCTATTTCTTTTATAATTAAAAAAGCTTTAAATTAGAAAAAAGGGCTTAAAACAAAAGAAAATGTATTTACAAAATAAATCAACTTTATAATCTAAATATAAACTTAGGTAACTAAATTAAAATTCAAAAGAACTCCCACTAATTTCCCCTCTAAAAATTTTCTCTGCCTGCATTTTGGAATTCCATGTTTGCTTTGGCCACTGTCGCTTGTTTTTTTTGTTGTGTTTTTTCATACTTTGGTCGCTGGTCCTTGGTCGTCGCTTCATTAAGTGTAAAAAAAATACACGCTGTATATATGTAAATGAAGGCGGTGGCAAAATGCCACTTGGCCTCCGCTTGTTGTTATTATTATTGCCGCTGCTGCTGCTTCACACCTTTATTTGTGCAAGAGCTTTTGTTGGGAATATGCGTTTTCATTTCGTTTGGTTTGGTTTTGTTTGCCGGCGAACGCAATGCAAACAGCAACAACAACGGCATGGTCATCACTGCATATACTATACATATGTATGTGTATATATATACATATATATCTCCCACTCTGGGTGTGTGTGAGGCAACGAATGAACCGCCCGTTGCGCCAATTTATGACCTGTCAGAAATTTCCCAACACAGCACAACAACGACGTCCTCACACACACACACACAACGGAACACACACAGTGCGCCTTGAAGCAGCTTTAAGTGCATGGCCCAAAAAAGTAGGCAACACTTTCTGCTTTGGCTTCGCGCTGCAAAGTAGGCAATGCCCCGCCACTTGATGGATGGTCGCAGGCCAAGAAGGAAGCATAACTTGGCCCCATTCTGGCCGAGCGGTTTTAATGGAACCTCTGGCAAGGCGTAATTCGTTTTCTAAGATAACAAGTCAGTCTTATAGCTTAATTTTAACCTATTTTATATTGATTTTATAGTGATTTTATATAAATGCATATTAATTTTCTTGGATATTCTAATTAATTGAGCTTAAAAGGTTGTTTTGATTGAAAAGTAATAATGAAAAATATAAAGGGAATATATAAGAGGTTGAGAAACATATCCTTTTCCTTTAATATAAATTTAAATAATTTTTAAAAAATTTGTCCCTATTTCTTATTTGATTTTTTATGATTTTAAATTAATTTTCTTATATATTAGTGTTATTATTGAAACTAAAAAGGTTGTTTTGATTAAAAAATAATATATAAATATATAGGTAATACATATTTAACCGCTTTTCTTTACTATAAACTAAAATTCCTTTTAATATATTGTCTAAAGCCTAAAACCTTTCCATAACTTTTAAATCAAATTAAAAAACCCTCAAGTGGGTCTTAATATTTGGAATCTATTATTATTAAGAGTTTATAATGATTTTAAATTATTTGTTTAATTATTATTTTTTGCTTATTACTTAAACTTAATAGGTTGTTTTGTTTAAATAATAATAATAAATATATAGAAAATATATAAGAGGCTAAAAAACAAACCCATTTCCTTTAAAGAAAATTAATTCTTTATAAATTTTTTTCGCAAGCCTAAAACCTTATCATAACTTGTTCCTTTAATTTAAACTTGAATTATTTCAATTTAATATTTTTTCTCAAGCCTAAAACCCTTTTATAACATTTAAATTATATTTAATAACCCCCTAAAAGTGTCTTAACTCATAATCTCACACCTGTAATCCCCCCCATATAATCCAGTTCCACTTGCTCCTCAACCCTTTCACTCCCCACCCAAACAATATGCAATGATTGTCCCAATCAAACTCATATTTCCTCACCTGGAAAACGATCAGAGGTAGCAGCTGCCTGTCGATGCTACACATAATCAGTTTTAAGTTTACCTTCCGCCCCTGTGTGTTTATTGCAGTTTATATAAAGAGTTAAAACATCCCCATTGTTGGCCCAAAAATGATTTCCTTTTTTTTTGTATTCCATGTGCTCTGGCGCAGATTTAATATTTCCGCACTATTGTCGTAGAGGGGGAGTTGCCATGACGTTGTCAGGAGGGCGCACATGTCACATGTCGTTGCCACGCCCACACAGACAAAACGTTTGGGGCGAAAAGAAGGTGTTTTGAGGTGGGTTTACGCCCCCATATATCCCTTTTTTTTGTACGGTGTCTCCTTCTCCCTCTCTGCTTTTTGAAGGCTTTTGACTTTTTGGCATCGTTTTTGTCGCCTGTTTTATATTTATATTGACGCTTTTTTACACACACCTTCGCACAGTTGTGCTGGAAATAATAGCTGTGGTTTCCTTGCCATAGTTTTTCTTTCATTTTCATTGTTAATAAATTAGTTTTTTATAAATGAAAAGAGCTTTTAATGCATAATTAAACCTGGATTGTAGAGAAAAACATTAAATTAATGGGCACACAATTCGTTAAACAATATTTTAAAAGGCATATTTTTGAATTATATCAACTTTATTGTTATATAAAATTTTAAAAAGGAAAAGCTTATGTTTATAAAGTAAGGAATTTTACAGGGGTATTTTATATAATTTTATTTTGTCCGATTTTTAAGCAATTTTTTTGTGCCCAATTGTTGACATTTTTTGTTGTCCCGTTTCCCATTTATCTCTTTGGCACTCTTATATGATTTTTTTGTGTTTTTTTTTTTGCTTGTGGATTTTGATGTCTGGCCGAAACGCAACGAGCCACACAATGACCGACAAGCAACTGACAGCCGCAGCCGGGCTCCACCTGTTTCCAACGCCCACTTTCATGGGGCCCAAAGGCAAGCCAGCCTCTCATTCATTCATTCATTCATTCAGTCAATCATGCAGCCATTCAATTTATCGTTGACTTAACTTTTTGATGGTTACAAAATGAAATTTATGGAAACTTTGGCAAAGCGGCTTCCTGGGCAGTGCTGACTTGTTTGCTAGGTACTTTTTTTGTATGGTTAGGTACGTAGAACAAAAATTTAAATAATTTAAATAATATAAATATATATTTAGTTCATTAAGAAAATTAATAGAAAAGTATTTATTTTTGAAGTTTAATGCAGAGTGGCAGTGCTCTGACTTGTTGTTAGGTACTTTTTGTATGGCTATGTACCTAGGAAATAATTTTAATAATTTTAAATAATTTAAATATATAATTATTTAAGTAGAAAAATTAATAGTACACCATTTAATTATGTATTTCATAAGTTTAAACTAAACTTTAAACCCCTTGTGTTAGATACCTTAATACCTTGTGCCATCTCTGACCTTTCTCGTTTACGTTTCTCCGGGGGCAAAGGGCCACTGGGCTGAGACCCCTACCCAACGCTTGACACTTGTGTTTGGGCATCCATCAGAAGTCGAGTCTGGACCGAAAAGCGAGTGTTATCTTTGCGGTCGCATCTATAATGGGTTTTGTCACGTTGCAGACGAGTCTGGCCTGTATACCTACCTACCCCTTTGCCTACCAGCTGCCCCTGCTTTCCCTGCTGAGGCTGAGGCATGAAAAACCCACATCGACATCAATAAACTTGAAACAAAAAAGTCAAACGGAAAGGGAAAGGGCATCGGGGGTCCGGCATGTGTGTGTGTGTGTGCGGCTTATTCGAAATACATTTGCCTGTTTAAGCCGATTTTAAAACTCCTCTCTGGCCGGTTCAGTTGGGTTTAACTTCCACCCCCCAATTATCCATTATCCATTATCCTGGCACTGGCACTGTCACTGGCCCGGGTCCTGGTTCTGGTCCTGGTGCTGCCTCTGCCTCGCAAAGTGCTTAATAACTTTGGCACCAAATGGCAGCAAGTGCATCAAATTGTCAGACATTTTCCAGTGTTGACTTTGACCGTCCCCTTTCCTTCCAGCAAAAAACATAATTGTTAAAGTCCAGCGAGGAGGAGGTGGGGTGTTTCTCCTAGCCGATATTGCGGTCAAATTGGGGGGAAGGCAGGACAACGGAGCTTCGGAGCTCCGGAGAACGCCCAATAAAAGCACATGCATGCAACAATAAATAAATTAGAACAAGGTGCGGTGCGACAGGGTCCCAGCCCAAAATGCACTGGAAACTATGGGGGATTTATTGGAGATATAAGGATATAGAAGGGAATTTTAGAAATTCAAATTAAATGAAATAAATAAAGAATTGAATATATATTATTTATAAATTAAAGGTTTCAACAGAGAAATATATATAAAAGGGAATTGAAAAAATTAATGTTTACAAATTAAAATTAAATAAAATAATTTAAAAATATAATAATTAGTAATAAAAGGGTTTAAAAGATAAAATTAGAGAAGATATTAAATAAATTAAAATTAAGTTAAAAAAAAAAATAAATTAAATAATTAAATAATTAATTAATAAACAAAATTCACCTGGGAAAGGAATTAAAAAAAAAATTATATATTAAATTAAATAAATACAATATTTAATATATATTTTATATAAATAAAAAGATTTAACCGAGAAAAAACGATTCAAAAAATTAAGCTAATTGAATTAATTAAAAAATTTAATAAATATTAAAATTAAATAATAAATAATAAATATTAAAAATAAATAATAATTAATAAATATAATATTAAAAATAAATAATAATTATTAAATATTAAAAATAAATAAAAATATATATACCTTTTCTTAATAACAAAAATAAATTAAGCCCTAAAAAAGGTATTTTAAATACAATACATTTGAATTTCACGCTCTCCAACTCTCTTCTCTCAGTGTACTCTCTCTTAATAACGGGTTAGTCCTCAGGTGGCAGCAGGGGTTTCCCAGTTAGAGGGCCAGGGCTAGGGCTACCATTTTTGTTGTCTGCTTGGCAGTCAGATGCAATTTATTGATAATATGCGAGGCACAGGAAGGGAGAGCTCAGGAATACCCATTGAAAGTCAGCGGCAACTTTATGAGAATGCGACCTTTCTGCCATTATGTTGGTTATTTACACACACACACACACACACACCAAAACACGAAAATTTGTTGCACAAATTGTGGCAACAAATTTTAGCGCAGACAATATTCAGTTGAGTGGGAAAAGTGTTTGGGTTTTAGGGGAAAGCCAACTTCTAAAGCAGGAAGTGGAGGCTAGGAGAGTCTAAAAGAGTCTAGAAGGATAGAAGGATAAAAGATTGCAAGAAGAAGAAGCTGCTGGCAAAAGTCAATTGCTTGAATCTTCTCACTTGACTGGACCTTAGCTGGTGTCTCCCCCTTTTGAACTTGTTGAACCTTGCCGCCAGCAATTCTATCTGCCTTTGAGTCCGAAAATGCAATGCAATAAATGTCAGGAAATTCACAAACATTTAGTGACCAGCCAGCACTAGCAGCAGCATCAATAAATGTAGAAAAAGCAAAATATTGAACATCATTTTAATCAAAATGCAACACACAAGTGAAAACTCATTTTGCAGCAGAACGATTTCGTTTCATTTTCGTTTTCATTTTATATTTTCTTGTATAATTTTGAGCAATATTTATTGACCCAAATTCAGGCTTCAATATTTTGCATTTCTCATCAAACAAAAACGAAACTATTTTGTTGCAAAAAATAGTTGAGAGTTGAGAGGAGTTTCAATTTTAAATTAAAGCTTGAATTTGTGGCAAGAAAAGGTATCCATTTACAAGCTGTACATGTTGCAAATTAATTAAGGAAAATCCTCAAAATTTATGTGTAAAAATAACCAATTAAAAATTACAATTTATATTATTTTGAAAATATCAAATAAAAAAACACATTTCTTGTATTTTATTTAAAATAAAACATTTTTATTTCATTTTATTTACAGGAATACAATACAAAGACTGCCTCATGCCATGCCATCCACTATTACCACCAACCCAATAGCAGCAGCAGCTATAGTAGCTATAGTAGTCGTCGTCATCATCAGCATCAGCAGCTGACGTCATCAGCCTCAACGTCATCGTCCACGTCATCGCTGCAACAACAACAGCAAGAGGCTGCCAAACGGAATCGCCGACGCCGTCACTCTCTACTGCCCGATCGCCTGAATCCCTTTGAGCAGGATCAGGAGGAGGAGGAGGTGGATGAAGAGGAAGTAGAGCAGGAGGAGGAGGAGGAGGATCCAGCGCAGCAGCAGGAGTTCGAGCCAGAGCATCGGCGTTTCGGGGGAAGCTACTACCAGAGGAGGCGTCACTACAAATACGATGCGGTGGAGGAATGCTGTCGTCCGATTTGCCAGGAACAACACTATGGCTCCATAGCGGATATGTTGTAAGCGGGGAGGGGGGTTCGATTAACGATAACATATAAAGGATATTTAGTGGGAGGGAAACACTTTAAAGTGAAACGCAAGGTACCTACAACAAAGTAACTACAAAAGGAAAAGCATGAAAAGGAAAGAAAGGGAAAGAGATAGAAAGATAGACACCCCCTCCCCCCCTCCAGCAGATTATCGATAGGCAATAACCGATAACCGTTGATAACCAATGACGAATGAATTGTGCATGTTGAATAGATGTATATCAAAGTGTTTTTCTTTTTTTTTTTTTGATGTCCTTGCGAACATTTTAAACTTACCGTTACTAAGCACAGAATTGATAAATATATATATTCAAAATATATGTATTATCTGGCACCGCTATATTATTATAAAACGTATATTATATAGAGTACGTGTATAACCCACACACACAAACACACATCCGTATATATAAAAACGATATATATAGATATTTATTCATGTACATACACACACACACACCACATATGTTAAAAGCGAATTTTTTTTATTGACTCCGTATCTAGGAGTAGAACAAGCGATATCGATAACGATAACGATAATTTTTTTTGTGGATAATTGTGGCAACTAGATCTAGAAGATTGCACCACAATGTTGTCTACGAACATGAGCGAACATGAGCGAGCATGATCATTAAGCATATATATATATATATATATATAACCCCATATATATTTAACCTAAATCTAAACAAACATTTTTTTTATTATTTATAAACTAGCAATGCTTGTACATAGAGTAACGATTGTGGATTATAACTATACGAATATTGATAATTAATAAAAGAGAATATTTAATAAAGTGTGTTTTTTTTTTGTATTATCTTTAAATAGGTAAACTTAAGCTCTGAGTGTTACACGAATTGTAAATATATTTGGACACATAAACAATTTAATTGACGCACAGCCGACGAGGGAAAGTTGCAGATGAAAACCCAAAATAAAAACACAAATGGAAATATTAATAAGCCTAAGAGAGAGAAAAATGCATTTAAGGAAGCCCACAAGAAATTCAAATGTGTAATTTATGTGCATGTAGTTAAAATCGAAATCGAAACAGTTGGCCAGTTGTTCCACTTACTTATTGAAAAATGTGTCTTAAGCAAATATACTTACATCATACCCACGTGTATACCTACGAATAGATGGTCTATGTACACACACCCCCTACACCCAAACACACACACATCTATAGAGCAGCATTGTAAGAAATTTCATTTCCATTTCGAAAAATTTTCTCCCGCCAAAAAAAAAGAGTCCTTTTGAGCCAGAACTATTAGAAAAATGAGCCAATAAAAAGCCAATTGCAGAGCCCAGAAATTAAATTCCCAATAAATATCGTTTTATCGATTTTTTTATTGATAATTGTGGCGAAAGTCGATATATAAAAAGGTAAATAAAGGTGGAATAAATAGTTATTCTATTGGGTAAATCAAACTAAAATAATAGAAAGAGACTAACAAAAAATTTAATAACATTTTTTTACATATCGATAATTTAAATTTCAATATTTTTCGATTATTTTTAAATCCCATAACTGTTTTCTTTTCAAAAGTTGTAATTTTTCATTATAAAAATACCCAAATCACCTCAAAATCAAATAACCCAAAAATCGATAGTCACTTGATCGATATTTTTAGCTCTGACTGCCATCTCTGGGCTATGCCATTGGCCACCTTCCATATCCTGTCTCCTGCCTCTTCTGTCAATAATTAGAAGCAAAACAAACAAGAGAAAGTCGAAAGCACTGTAGGGGAAATTTTAGAGCCAAGTTGTAGCCAATTTGAAGAATCTGCTATTGATGAAAGTGTTGCAACTTTTTGGCGCACTTTCCAGCACGCACACACCAAAACGATAAGCGATAACACGATAAAACGATAAATGAAAAATGGAATATGAGAAATATGGAAAAACTGAAATTACAATTTTAAAATTCCCCAAGCTGCACTTTGCGGCATTTTAAATGTCTAAATAAAATATTAAAGAAAGTAACGATGAAATGAACTCTAGATATTGGATAAATCGTAAAATAAAGCAAAGTTTTAGCACACAGCCACCACAAGTATAGATGTATATGTATATCGAATGAATATGCGGCTTGCAGATATATATATATATATATATATATATATATATATATATATATAAGATCCGAGTCGAGGGCTTGCGTTCTTCGGTTCTCGATTTGCAGGATTTGCTTTGCTTCTCCCATTGCTTTGCCAGTGTATTTTTTCGGTTCAAACTAATTGGTTTTCCTACATAAAAGCTTCAAATGTGATATTTTATAAACAAAAAAAAAAAAGAAAACTATAAAGAAAAACGTAACGAATGAACGCAAGAACTAAACAACCGATAACGATACCAACATCAACAGGCATTTAAGCGAAGAAAAGTAGAGTCTACACTGTATCATTATGATTATTATTAATTATTATGCTAAGTTTAAGCGAAAACTGTAAGTAACGTTATGCCTATTAATTATTACAAAGCCAGAGCGAGATAGAGAGAGGTACAGAGAGGGAGAGAGCGTTTTAAATCCAAAGTGCAACTCGGTGGAGCGAGGGGATAGTGACAGGAAGCCAGAAGCGAAACGAAAAACGAAAGAATTAAATAAAGATTTAATGCAAAACAAAAAACCCCCAAGAAACGAACCATTTTTTCTACTTATTCGGTGTGGAAGGCAACTCGAACATGTTGCGCATACGACATGTTGGCCGCGTTGTTGCGCATACGACATGTTGGTCGCGTTGTTGCGTCGCAGCCGACGGTATGGTCTACCTTCGAGCGGGCAAACAAACGCCGCATACTTTCCGGCGGCCCGTGGATCTCATGGGTTAAGACTTGTTGCGCTGCGACAGAATGGATGCATCTTACACGAACCGCAAAGGTATCTGTGAGATACTTTTTTTGAGATATGTCAAATAATTTTAGTTGAAGAAAAGAGATTCCTTTTACATTTTTATTTTAAAAATATTATAAAAAATTAGAAAATTATAAAAAAAAATTCTTTCAGTATTTAGCTAATAAAAACTAACACAAAAACGCTTTCCCAAGTTCATTTAAGGCTTTTTGTCTTAGTTTTGGGTTTTTAAAGTTTTTGTTTACCCTGAAATTATGAAAAATCAAATTGGACAATTTTAAAAAATTTTATAAATTGTTATTCAATATTTTTAAACATAAAAACTGAAATAAAAGTGATTTCCAAATTAAAGTTAATGGATTTTATGCTAAGATTTAATTTTAAGCTTTTATTTGTCCATATCAGACTTCTCTTTAAAGACTTAATTATTATTTCATCCTTTTCCAACTTAAAAGATTCTCTTTTTATTTTTTTGTGATAACTACAGCATTTATTTTCTTTGAACTATCCTGTGTAGCAACTATTCTTCGTTGTTGAGTAATCCAATTGAACAATCGATGCAGTCAGTTGCGAAATTCGCACAGTTTCTAGAGCCAAATTATTGGCAATTTGTGCATCTGGCGATGGCCACGTCACTTGCCTGCTGCTGCTGCATCTTTTGTTAGTTTAGTTTTGCAATTATTTTGCTTAAAATATTATGATTAAAAATTTGAACGATCCAATGCGCCCGCTCGAGTCTTTTCTGCAGGCTGGAAAAGCGCTGTGGAGCGGAAAATCCGCTTGGCAATTGCCGAGTGCCGAGTGCTGACTGCCATCCATCCATTCATCCATCCATCCACCCCAGGAGCCATCCATCCGGGGAGAGGAAGGATGGGAAGCAGTTGAGGAGTCGGCCAAGTCGCATTATGCAACAGCTTGTGCTAGTGCAAGTGCCCGCCGTTATCCCTATTGCGGCTCTGGTTTATTGTTATTATTATTGCCGCTTTTTGTGTGCCACTTTTCAGCATCCTCTGGACTTTCGTCAGCCAAGTGGGCTAAGGATATGGCCAAGGGTATGCGCAGCTTCTGGAAAGTACGGTCTCTTGGCCCAAACCCCTGGGGTATATACATAAGTGCATTAATAATGCAAATATTACAGATCTGCTGGCAGGCTTTATATCTTTTTTACTATTCGGAAAGCGTATTTGGATTTGTTTTTTATAATATATAATATATTAAGAAAAACTAACTCGGAATGGCTTTCCGAATTGAATTTCCTGCATTTTTGGCTGAGAAGAACAGAACAAGAAGGAGCAGGACGCAAGGGAGAGCCCCAAACGGCCTGCCCCGCCTCATGGACTTTCCCGAAAAAGCCCTCGGCCCTGAACTCGCTCAAGAACTGGATCACCATCCAGTTATCATCCGGCCATACTTTGACAGCGAGTTCCAGCTCAAGGATTTCATATACGGCGTCAAGCAGGCCCTGCAGATGGTGTCCTCAAGACTGATGGGCGGCGACCTGGACTCGCTGCGACCTGTGATACAGAAACTCTCTAGACTCAACAGGATTTCGAAAGCTCTTTCGGCGTGGCTCGGCTTGGCTCGTTTTGTTTTGTTTTGGTTTGAGTGCAGCCGCAGCCAGATCGATTCCAACTGGTCTGGGCTTGGGCTTAGGTCTGAGCCATGGGGAGTTACCCCAGCCCGGCACCGCACTCCCCCGGTCTTCGGCCAGATGGACTGCGCATCGTGACTCTGGGTGCCTCTTGATGCGGACGATTGTACGGATCATCGCGCGGTCGCATCTCGGACCTGAGGGATCTCGGAGGTCCAGGAAGGGGACAATAAATCACCTGCGCTGGGACATTACACTCGTGCCAATTATACAAACAACTTCCCCGGTGATTCACATGCGAACTGTGGCATCCTTCGCCCCCAGGTATCCCATCGATTTATGCAAATCGAGACTGATCCGAGCTGCTGGAAAGGAAAAAAACTCCCTGCTCATTTAGGGGGAGGAGCGAACGAGGAGAGGAAGGGTTGCTAATCTTGAAGCCGTCCAGGGCATCAGCTCCAGCTCGGACTGCGAGGAAAGATCATGAGACATGTGCAAGTTCAGGTTCAGGAAGGAGAGGCGAGCAAGGCGAAATAAAGTAAACAAACCGCAAAGTATACAACGGCGGCTGCGGCTCAAGAAATACTAACCATATAAAATTAATGTTTAAAAAATTATTTAACCTTTGAAAATTAGTTTTTTGCTCATTTTTGTTAAAAAAATTATTTAAAAATTACTGAGTATGCAGTTTTGTTAAGCTTAGAAAAGGCAACTCAGAACAGTTTTCCGAATTGAATTTTATGCGTTTTTGGCCAAGTTATTAGGTTACAAATTTTTTTTATAAATTATAGGTAAGTATTATAGGCAAGACAGTCTTTGCTCTTTAATTTCCAGAAGATCGTAACTGACGATCATAGTAAAGCATAAGCGCGAAGATGAACTGTTCCCAGTATAAATTCAGCGTAAAAGTATGCTTTGTATTGGCACTCTCGCTTGTTGCTAATTATTTCAGCCCAAAAGATGCACCATTATTTGGGTAGAAAGGCAATTCAGCCCAAAAGATGCAGCATTTTAA
>VNJY01005157.1:0-13164 GCA_008042715.1 Drosophila bocki | reverse complement strand
TGATTGAAAATTTGTGGGCAATTTTGGACACAAATATTCGAAAACGAAAGATTTCGAATAAATCGGACCTGAAAGAGGCGTTGATAGAGGAGTGGGCAAAATTAGCCCAAGAAACAACCCAAAAGTTGGTGGATTCCATGCCAAAAAGGCTTAAAATGGTTATGGATAACAACGGTGGCCATACCAAATATTAAAAAAAAGTATTGGTTATCTTTAAGCATTAAAAATACATAGAAGTACCGACCTGGTTGAAATAAGCTGTGGCCTTGTTTTTCGTTGTTTTTTGTTATTAATTAAAAAAAAAATATATATAAAAATACATAAAGTTAATAAATATTAAGTTTAAACATAAATCTATCATTGTGCGTTTAAATTTTTTGGAAAAACTCTTTGGTTTATGTTTCACAGGCATTTAAAGTTTTTGATTGGGACTGGTTGAAATAAGCTGTGAGCCACTGTAATTTATAATATAAATATGAAAACCAATCTGTAAGAGTATACAAACTTCGGCGTGCCGAAGTTAGCTTCCTTTCTTGTTTAGATAGTTTTCTGACTACTTTCGGACACGACTATATCATATAGCTATCATAGGACCGATTAATTAAATAAAAGAAAAATATTTAATTTAGCCGGTTTTCAGCATATTTGCACCTTTGAGATATGATCATTTTGTACTTTATAATTTTTATATTCATTTTATGAAAATCGGACGACTGTATAATATAGCTGCCATAGAAACGATCGGTAGATATACAGGGCTGCTCCGGTAATCGTAAAATTTTTTCGTTTTCTTTTTGGGCGAAATCGCTCGTTTTCGTTTTTAGCTGCTCCGGTTTTCGTCAAATTTTTGCTATCGTTTTGCTATCGGAATGCTTCGCTTTCTCATCGTTTCTTACGCTCAAACAGCTAACTTGTGATTTCGGTCAAAATTAAACAAATTAATAGAATGCCTTTTATATGTTTACTTGCGTATTTTGAAGCCAGGAGGAGGCAGAAATTGCTGCAATTAAAAAAATATTGGCATTCAAGATGCAACATTTATGGTCCGAGGGTCAATGCCATTCAAGGCGCTGCAAAGTTCAGCCTACTTATATTTAAACAAGAAAGGAAGCTAACTTCGGCACGCCGAAGTTTTAATACCCTTGCAGATATTATTTCATTACATTTTACCTATATTATTATACCCTTGCAGCCTTGCAGGGTATTATAATTTCAGTCAGAAGTTTGCAACGCAGTGAAGGAGACGTTTCCGACCCTATAAAGTATGTATATATTTGATCAGCATCAACAGCCGAGTCGATCTAGCAATGTCCGTCTGTCCGTCTGTCCGTCTGTCCGTCTGTCTGTCTGTCTGTCTGTCTGTCTGTCCGTCTGTCTGTCTGTCTGTCTGTTTCTACGAAAACTAGTCCCTCAGTTTTAAAGCTATCTGAATGAAACTTTGCCTATAGTCTCACTGTTTTTTTCCTATTAATTTCCCTATCGTTCCTATGGCAGCTATATGATATAGTCGTACGATTTTCAAAAAATTAAAACCGAAATTCTAAAATAATATAAAATGGCCACATCTCAAAAATTATGCAAATATGTTGAAAAACAGCCAAGTTATAATTTTTTGTCCAAAAATGTATCGAACATTTGTATGGCAGCTATATGATATAGTCGTCCGATCCGGCCCGTTCCGACATATATAGCAGTGAGAGTATATAGAAGACTATATACAAATTTTCATTCAGATAGCTTTAAAACTGAGGGACTAGTTTGCGTAGAAACGGACAGACAGACGGACATGGCTAGATCGACTCGGCTGTTGATGCTGATCAAGAATATATATACTTTATAGGGTCGGAAACGTCTCCTTCACTGCGTTGCAAACTTCTGACTGAAATTATAATACCCTGCAAGGGTATAAAAATGAATTCAACTTAAAACAGCTGTTTTCCACAAGAAAACAAGGGCACAAGGGCTACCACATTTTTTACAGTTTTAATTCCGGTGGTCTCAATTTATTAATTAATTTTGTCGCTCCTTTATAGGGTCTTCCCACACACTGCCAAAGCACATCCACCGTCCGTTGAACAAACGGTGCATAAGGTTTTTCGTTCCGAATTTTCTCAAATGAACCGGCATCAAAGCGCATCTAAATCTAACGACCGTTTGTTTGGCGATAGTTAGGCGATAGTTTTTCGGTGCAACTCTGATTTCTTCTTCTTAACAGTGAAAATAAAAACCAAAAATGGGAGGAACAATTGAAATATGGAATTTAGAATGGTTGTTGGCCTTTTTTTTTTTATACCCTTGCAGGGTATTATAATTTCAGTCAGAAGTTTGCAACGCAGTGAAGGAGACGTTTCCGACCCTATAAAGTATATATATTCTTGATCAGCATCAACAGCCGAGTCGATCTAGCCATGTCCGTCTGTGCGTCCGTCTGTCCGTCTGTCCGTCCGTCCGTCTGTCCGTTTCTACGCAAACTAGTCCCTCAGTTTGCAAGCTATCTGAATGAAACTTTGCATATAGTCTTCAATATACTCTCACTGCTATATATGTCGGAACGGGCCGGATCGGATCGATAAATTTTTAGAAAAACAATTATAACTTTGCTGTTTTTAAACATTTTTGCATAATTTTTATGAAAATCGGACAAATATATGATATAGCTGTCATAGGAACGATCGGGAAATTAATAGAAATAAAATTATAGCTTCGTTATTTTTCAATGCATTTTTATTTACTCTGAGATATAAGCTTTTTTTATTCAGGCCTGCTCCGGTAATCGTAAAATTTTTTCGATTTCGTTTTGGGCGAAAACGAACCGTTTTGGTTTTTAGCTGCTCCGGTTTTCGGCAAATTTCTGCTATCGGATGTTTCGATTTCTCATCGTTTCTCACTGCTCAAGCAGCTAACTTGTGTTGTTGGTAATAAGCAAACAACGTAAAGTACTGCCTATTATATTTACAATTGCCCTTTTTCTAAGCCAGAAAAAGGCAAAAAATGGTAGAATTAAGCAAATCCAGGCACCTAAGATGCTGCCACACTTTTCACAGTTTTAATTCCGGTGGTCTCAAATAATTATTTGGTTAATTTGGACAATTTAAGTAATCACATTAAATAGCATTATTTATAAACAACCATTTTGGCGGTCCTTTAAAGTTATTAATGTATTCATTTATATTTTATAAGTATTTTTAACTGGCTGTTTCGTTCCACCAACAATATGGCAACCTTGGCGATAACTTTTTGAGGTGAACCTATCGACCTATCGCCAAAACGAGAAAACTGGTTAAACACGGCAAAAATTTTGTTGTCAAATCTTAGGTGGGGTCAGAAATAAATTTTTTATAAAATAACTACCCGCCAGAATGATCTTGTGGTGGTGTGGAATAAACATCAATAGACCACTGAGTAAACTATTTTTTTCCTTTTGTAAATAAGATCTGATTTCATATAAAAAAAGCCATTTACTTTTCATTCCGGCCAGAAAAAGGTGCCCGTTTTTCAAATCGAACAAATCTTTCGATTTCGATTACCGGAGCACCAATTTCTCGTTTTCAAAAACGATAACGAAAAATTCTTGCCGTTTTCGATTACCGGAGCAGGCCTGATTATTCTAGAATTTTGGTACAAATTTCATAAAAATCGGACAACTATATCTTATAGCTGCCATAGAAGCGATCGGTAAAATATATAAAGCTGGGAATGTAAAACTGTAACTGTCAAACTGTAAACATAATAAGTATAGGTAAAATGTAATGAAACTCTGTTTTGTGAGTGTTTTCAGCATTTAAATCTATAATATAAACATCAAAATCAATCTGCAAGGGTATACAAACTTCGGCGTGCCGAAGTTAGCTTCCTTTCTTGTTTTTATATTAATTTGACCAAGTGCCGAAGTTAGCTTCATTTCTTGTTTTTTTTATTTATTTATTTTTTGTTTTGTTACTTTGAATGTGCTAAATATTTTTTTGTTACTTTGAATGTGCAAATCTCAAAAATGAAAAAAATTTTGATTCAATTTGTGATGGACATCAATCTTACTGGTTAGCCTAACGTGTTGTTTGTACTAATATTTCTCTACTAAATTTTGTGACGCGCATATGCTCACAAATATATAATAATAAGAATTGGGATAAAGAATAGGAACAAGATTAGAAAGTTTTGGTCACACTGGACCCAACGGAGGCTGGCCACACTAGTACGGGAAAATCCAGCATAAGCGAACAGGCTCATCCCTCGTGGATGACTTTCGAGTCCGAACACAGAAGCGAGACCCGGCGTGAAATTATCTAGAATTTGTACCTTTTAAGTCAACTGCAACCTGCAAGAGTATACACACCTCGGCGTGCCGAAGTTAGCTTACTTTCTTGTTTAAATTAATTTTGCAGCGCAAGACCCTCATTACCGAAAACATATTTCCTAGTTTTCCAATATATGTATGTATTGTAACGAATCTCGGCCGGGAGTAGAGGTGCCGGCCGAGTTCACTACGGAAAGCCGAGCGGAACTTTTATTTGAAGGTATGGCGGCCAAGAACTCAGCAGTGCCTACTTCCCCGTTTAGCCTCTCAATAAGCACACGCGTATTTCGGGTGTATTTCGAAGCTTTTCTTTATTTTCGCCAAAATCGGCGTGTTGCTTACGGAAATCGGGATTAAGAACAAGAGAATAAGAGCGAGACCAGACATCCTGGCTGTCAAGTTCTCGGAATCGCGCAGCTAAGCTCGTTTTGAGATCTGTGTCGTCAAAACTCATTATCGCGCAGCTTCTCGCGTTGCCGTACTGCCTCGAGGATCGAAAGCTCTTTTGGGCGTCTTTCGTTACAGTATTTTCATTAAGGGGGATATATGTACATGTACATGTAAACCAAACATTTTTTTTTCTAAAATCAAGTTTAATTATTAAAGAATTTCATGATCGAATTCCAACTATTACGCATATATAAATAAGGCGGAACACGCCAGATCAGAGTTAATAAAAATTATTATAACTGGTATTCAACATATTTTTATCTACACTAAGCTTTAGCCAATGCCATTTACAACAATACAGTACATAGGAGAGTAATATTCTGTCGTTAGGGGTAGACCCTGATTAAAATTCATCAGTTTTCAATAGACATATGTATGTATAATATGCGATTTAAAAAGAAAAAGTCATTTTTAAATTGGCTAACTCATAGCTAACTCATCGGTTTTCAACATATTAACACATACATATATTACGAAATTTTAAAATAATATTTATATTTTGTCATTATTAAAGAATTCAAATACAAAATCGCCATATGTATCTCACTGCAAATAAAAATTCATATGACAAAAACAACGAAGTTCTTATTTTTTTCTACAAAATTTTCATATATTTATCTTTTACTTTAGGATATTACGATTTTGTATTATTAAAAAATTTTATAAAAATCGAACAACTATACTATTATTCATATATGTAGCTACCATAGGAGCGATCGGTAGATGTGAAGAAAAATAAAAAGATGTGAATGTAAAACTGTCACTTTAAAACTGTAAATATATTATGTATGGGTAAATGTAATGAAAGGGTTATTACATTGTTTTTGTTCAGCATATATATTTATATATTTTATTTATATATGTATTTGTACAATATAAGAAATATCAAAACGAAAATAAAAGTTTTTTTTACTATTAAAATTTATTTTTAATTCTTCTGAATGCTTATCAAAACCAATCCGAATATGCAATGTTTACATCTAAGCCATAAGTATACATGTTTTACATAACATATCTCCTGTTAGTTTTTCTATTCATTTGACCAAATTGGTTCGATTCTCCGGAGTGCCGAAATTAGCTTTATACTATCCGTTTTACCTATAAGCTTGACCGCAACTGCAATTGCGTATGTATATTTTGTGAATAGGCTGGCGAAAAAAGAGTGGGACAACTACATGTTTATTTTACATCTACATACATATACTTATATAGCTTTCTCGCTTTTGGATTCGCTGATTGGTGAAAATGGTCGCCAGCCAATTGCGTGGCAATAAACAAAGAGAGGGTTGGTTAAGCGGTAGTGCATCTGTTCCGTAGTAGATCTTTTACTTTGACTTAAAGCTATTTGATAATTAAACTGTGGATTATTACTATATCTTATATCTTTATATAATATATGTTCCATATTTTTTAATATAATTTTTATGCTATGTTAACTTGGTAGGTTTCATCTATAAATCGAGTATTACGGAATTTAGCCTCTCAAAAGGAGCAGCAGGCGCAGCAACAAAGTGAATCAGTTTATGAGAAGCTTCGAATGTTTAATGGCCAGACCGGTGGATGGGCCTGGTATCCAAGTAATACAACGACGGCCCATTTAGCATTACCACCAGCGACATCATCAGTGTCAGTATCAACCCCCACAAATTTATCTGGACAAATTAATCGAGAGGATATCCAGAAAAGAGGTAAATTATTATTTGGTTATTTCACACGGACGGACGGACGGACGATTGTTGATGCTGATCAAGAATATACATAAATATAATATTTTTACATTATATTGACTAAAAACATTATAAATTTATTAAATTAAGTCAAAAAATATTAGTTGAATGTTGGGAACGGACCTTGACCAATTTGCGTAAGAATTGTTGTATAGTTTGAATTACTTAAACCTCCCTATTCTCTTCTCTTCGTACGCATCTTAAATCGATGCAGTTTTTCACAGATGATCAAACAGCAGGGCGGAACAAATTGTTAATTTGTTGGTCATTTGTGTTATTTGCCATTAAGTCTTATTGAATAAAGCTATTTGCTTTTATATGTTTCTTTTTCACTCGGGCGGTTTTTGTTTCTGTTTAATCGATGAATTGGCCTAGCATATGTGCGTTTACAAATAAAAATAAAAACATCCACCGCGCTTCTGTCCCTGTTTATATCAATTACTTTAATCTTGATTGTTTCCCTATCGTCACAAATACTAGCCAAAGCAACCACGCTTAGCCGAGTGTTCTGATAATGAAATGGTCGGACGCAAAATCGATACACTTTTCGTTCCTTGTTAACCTACATACGTTTTTATATTTACAAATTTTTAATGATTTTAGATTTACAATACTCTGCGGACGTATCTCATCCAAACTCCCATGATAGTACGTCCGATGGCAATTCTGATCATAATTCATCGGGTGACGAGGACTCGCAAATGCGACTAAGGCTAAAAAGAAAATTGCAACGAAATCGAACATCATTTTCAAATGAACAAATTGATAGTTTGGAAAAAGGTAACTCCAAACTACAAAATATATTACGTAATCATCTGTCAGAGAAAGTAATTGTCTGTACTGCCTATTAATCAAAAAGAACTATAGCTTTGTAATAAAATGTTTAATATATTTTTCTCTTGTATTTAAACATTTTTATTTAAACTATTCTACAGAATTTGAACGAACACACTACCCGGATGTTTTTGCCCGAGAAAGGCTTGCAGATAAAATTGGTTTGCCAGAGGCACGTATTCAGGTTTGTCTATCAGTTTTGTTCGATTATCTTCTGTTTTTAGCTCCGCTTTTTTGTAATTCCTTTTTTATGTTCTTTAAAATATATTGCATATATGAATGAGAAGCCATATATGCTTTACTACCTTCCAGGGCATAGTAGACAAAAAGTTGACAACTCTGTAAAGGAGTCATTTTTAAACCCTATAATCCAAATTTAGTTTATATAGTTATAGCTATAGTTTACACCTTCCATAGAAAATACACTCGTTTGTAAAAATTATATTCCTCTACGAATTTAGGTTCTTTTACGTTCTTTCTATGGCGTCCCAGTTGCCCGCCTAATTTAATTTAGTTATGTTTTCGCCAAATATTTTTCAAATTCTTGTTTCGTATAATAACACTAGTAATAAACAAGAAAGGAAGCTAACTTCGGCACGCCGAAGTTACAGTTACAGTTTTACATTCCCAGCCTTTCATATTCTGTTTATTTACCGATCGCTTCTATGGCAGCTATATGATATAGTTGTCCGATTTTTATGAAATTTATACCAAAATTCTAGAATAATAAAAAAAACTTATATCTCAGAGTAAATAAAAATACGTTGAAAAACAACGAAGCTTTATTTTTTTCCTATTAATTTCCTGATCGTTCCTATGGCAGCTATATCATATAGTCGTCCGATTTTCATAAAACAGACGGACGGACAGACGGACATGGCTAAATCGACTCGGCTGTTGATGCTGATTAAGAATATATATACTTTATAGGGTCGGAGACGTCTACTTCACTGCGTTGCAAACTTCTGACTGAAATTATAAAACCTTTCAAGGGTATAAAAATTCCCGAACCGAAAAAATTCTGAAAAATCTTGGTCTGTACTTTGCAAATTCGATAACAAAAAGTTTCCATCACCTACCAACTTTGAGAAAATCGTGCGTATAGCAGGGCAGATATTGGGCTTAAATAAAATCTTAACCTTTTCTGTTTAATATTTAAGCCCCCAATAAGGGACCTCAGATTCAACAATTATATGGATTTTTCCAAACTTTCCTTTTCCCTCATATTTTTAATATATGTATATGTTGATGCACTGATAGTTTAAAGAAATTGTGAGTCATTGCTATAGGCTCAAAACGTTAACGAATTCTGTTGACATGTTGTTTAATTAAGTGCTATTCAATTTTACAAATAGTAATATTGCTAATGACTTGGCGATGTTGCTTCTTTAGTCCGTAGGCATTATTTTAAGAGCCGAATACGCTCTTTCAACGCTCACTTGTGATGCAGAAACCGAGTGCACCACCTTGACCAGCTGATATACATAAGTTTGGAAACAGATATTTCTTTTCCTCCCAATACTCCATAATATTGGAGGACAAGGAAATTGGATTTGCTCTATAGCCATCAAGTTCAGAAAATCCTTTTTTTAGGAATTAAAATTTGTAGAAACTGAAGTTTTCATTAGTTTGGGGTGTTACTAGAATCGTGAAAAAGACAACTATGTACGTAAATGTGTTTTTTGAATTGGAATACGGTTACACCGATTTAAAAACGTAAAGAATAAAACATTTGTAACATATACATAAATTTGTTTTTAAAGTTGTTCTCCAAATATTCAGGCATTTATATATGTGCAAGCCTTTTTTATTTATGTTTTAACCGATTTATGTATAAAGGTTTTATAATTACACCTGCTCCAATAAGTTACTAAATGACACATCTTTGTCCTATTACCATGCATCAATATTTATAAACATTGGTATTGTAGGGTAGCTTTGCGGTCATTATACAAGAATATGAAATAATATCGGCGAAAAGTCTAAACCGGAACTCGTGAACTACGGTTGAGTTTTATTTTGAGCAAAAGTAAATAAAAATCATCGACAATCATTATTTTTGAATTTTTTTTTTAAATAAAAATAAATGTTTATCGAAAATATTTAATTTTTTTACTCACGGTTACCTGATTATCTTTAAAAATAAAATAATAAAATCTAAACATAAAAATGATTATTTAATTTTTATTATATAACTTATAATGATTACGGTGCCTGTTTTGAACACCATATTTCAGATTTAAAATATTTAATATAATTAAAATCATAAATATATTTGCTGAGCAAAAGCAAAGTTATATCAACTTTTATTATATTAACAAATACAAATATATTCAGTTTTACAATTACTGAATGTAAAAGCATTTATAGTTAAAATTTTTTCTCTAAATCTACAGATTGTTCTAATTGTAACTATATTATATAGTCATCCAATTTTCATAAAATTAAAACTGAAATTTTCAAATAATAGAAAATTGCCATGTCTCAAATTACATGAAAATAAATACGTTGAAAAACAGCTAAACAATAATTCTTAAATTAATTTCCTGATCGTTCCTTTGGCAGCTATATGATATATTTGTCCGATTTTCATAAAATCAAAACGAAATTCTGAAATAAAACATAATGACAGCTATATGATATAATCGCGATATTGAGAACAGCCAGAAGACTATCTGCAAAGTTTTATTCAGATACCTCCAAAACTGAGGGACTAGGCAAACGGTAAGGCGGATTTTAATGTGCCAAGGTGCTGGCTATAGAGTTCGTATATAAAAATGTTTTGCACTCCTATATCGTTTAATTGTAAAAAACAACATTTATGATTACACAGGTCTACAAATATCGGGTGTCATTTTCGATGTAATTTTCTGCGTAGTGTCCGTTGTCAGAATTAGCCTATCAAGTTATCATAAAGATATGGCTATTTGATGTTTTTAAATTTTCTCTCAACTTAATTACCCTTTGAAAAAATTCTTCTTGATGTTTTAAGTTAAAGGTTGAGTAATACTAAATGATTAGAGAGACAAACCAAAAACATTTGTTTCTACAAAGTTGGAAACAAACAAAGTTACTTATTAAATGACCCGTACCTTTCGAACTACTTAACCTCCTCCATAACACAGATCAATTATGGAGGAGGGGTTTTGTTTGAAAATTTTTGGCTGCCTATT
Source organism: Drosophila bocki (assembly GCA_008042715.1). Lineage (NCBI taxonomy): Eukaryota > Metazoa > Arthropoda > Insecta > Diptera > Drosophilidae > Drosophila > Drosophila bocki. Next base: position 2,686 of record VNJY01005157.1, on the reverse strand, counting down.
GCTATGGCAGAATATATCTGCGACATATTAAATATTTTTGTAATTTGGTCGTATAGGGAACTTTCAAAATCAGTAGTTTTTTAACTTATGTATTTCTAAAAATGTAAAAACACGAATATATTGTAATATACATTATTTTTTCCAATAACCTTTAAGAAACGATATTAACAATTTTAGATGTGGGTAATGTATTTCGCGACGTTAGGAATTACAATTTAACTCCAAGAGCAATATTTTAGCAAACGAAAAAAAGAAGAAGAGAGAAAAACACTTCAAAAGTCACCCTCAAAACTTATCATTATTCACTTCACCCCCATATAGCACTGTTTGGGCAAGTTCATTACAAAAATGTTTTTATCGATGTTACGGCTCTTGATTATTTGTACAAAGTGAATAAAAACAATTTGACTGTAAAAATACTTGAAATACTCCTTGAATTCTTGTTGACTGGGGCGCGAATCGAGAATGTAAGCAACAGGGGTTAATTTTCAAACTGAAGTGGAAACGGCAACAATCTCTCAGCTATAAATGTCATTGTGAAAAATATTATAATCTGTATTTTCACCCCTTTGTGTAATTTTTGCTAGAAGTTCAATAAGTTTGCCTTATGTATAAAACCGCATTATGTAGGGTGTCTTCTAATTGCAAAGCACGTTGACAGCGTGACTAAAGTTACTTGGAAAGAAAGATGTTTTTTTTTGGAAAATAATAAGCCATATTTGGCTCTATGAGAATTTAAACATCTGGACTATCTATGTATTTATTTTTCTAAATTTCATAAATGATTCTAATAGTATATTTACCCCGACCTGAGTTACATATCGAAATCGAAATTAACGCAAAAACGCTAGAAGCATGTTTATACTACATTAACCCGAGTTACTGCGTTAGTTTTTGACAGCTTGTTAAAAGATATTGGAAACAAAAAAAATACAAAAATGAACAACGACGAAAACCTGATAATATCAGAAATGGAGCAACATAAATTTTCGCCTTGGGCTCCCCTGCGGAATACCGCACTATAGCGAGCCTCTTTGCCGTATCCAGAGCAAAGTTTGCAAGATCTTATTGGGGTAACCTGATCAAGAAACTTGTATAGGAAATGTAAGTGAAAGTGCTGAACGCATTTAGCAAGCGGCGGGCCTACATTTTCAATACAATACTAAATGCTTATTGATTTGCATAAAAATTTTTAATTGTTTGTTTTATGGTTGTTTCTGTCTTCCCAAGAAGCCAAGATGCGATCCTCTAATGAAACAGAGCCCTCCGCCATCTCCCATTTCCGCATCCATGTCACTATCGATAGTACCGATGTTTTTGAAAAAGGCAAAAAATCGATGTATTTTTTCCAACATCGATGTTTTTGCATCTCTAGAAAGGATTCCACAATCCAACAAATGCGGAGCAAGGCAGCATTGGACAATGAGCTAGAGCTGTAGTTTTAGAGATGTGCAGAACATTCAGAGAATCAGATCTGATGCATACTTATAGAAACAAAACGTGCAGTTCGGCAATCTCACGCAGTGCGCTTTGAAATATTAAAGCCGTCCGCCACCTCGACTGAGTCAGAAAGAGCATTCAGCAAAGCAAGCCAAATTTCGATAAACGATTTGGCTTTAAACCCTTACAGGGTATTATATTTTCAGTCAAAAATATAAAGTATATAATCTTGATCAGCATCAAGAGCCGAGTCGATTTAGCCATGTCCGGGTGTCCGTCAGTCCGTTTCTACGCAAACTAGTCCCTCAGTCTTAAAGCTATCTGAACGAAACGTCTTTTATATACTCTCAATGCTATATTGTCAGAACGGGCCGGATCGGACGACTTTTATTTATTTTTTAGAAAAAAAATTATAACTTGGCTGTTTTTCACAACCCTGTGAGAGCGAAAGTGATTCCTATACGGTTTCGATTGTCTGTTTAGCTAGTCGGTATGAAACACGGATAAGATACTCAAAAACACTAGAATGAACACAGGCGTTAGATATTTATATTTTTGTTTAATTTCAGGGCTACAACATAGCAAATATATGGGCCAAAGGGAAGTTCAGAAAAAACAATATAACGGATGAAACTGATTGGTGGCTCTTTTGTAATATGTGTTATAGCAAAATCGCTGTATATTTTTTTCGGTAACCTGTGTGAACAAAAAAAAATAAGGAAACCCATGAAACTCCATGAAAATGAACTTTTTATGGCATTTATGCTTTTCTTTGGTCACACTGGACAGGTGTTTGTGAACAAATTTGTTAATAAATATGCCATTAATAGGGTCTTCCCACACAACATTAAAGCGCATTTAGCATCCGTTGAACAAATGCTCCATAAGGTTTTGCCGTTCCGAATTTTCCCAAATGGGCCGGCGTTAGTTCAGCATTAAAATCTAACCACGGTTTGTTTGGCGATAGTTAGGCGATAGTTCTTCGGTGCAACTCTGAAAATTTGACCATCACTACGAAAGTGTATACACACTTGGCGAGAAACAAATGAGATATGGAATTTAAAACGTGGCGCCAAAGCTACAAGCATGCCCAAAATAGATGTTGGCGTTTTTTCTGTATATTCTTGCCCCAATATGTCCCCAATTGTTACTATTTAATATAAACCGCCTACCTCTACCTTATTTTAAAGATTTTGGATGCCTATACCACCTATAGACACTCTTCGGGGAATTTGCTCTTTGTTAG